>JBAJNP010006734.1:0-24672 GCA_036877545.1 Yasuhikotakia modesta | reverse complement strand
CACACACACAAACACACACTTTAATTAATCTCTACATTATCTGCAGAATTATAACTTTCTTTTAAACAACATCACAAGCATTTAGAAGCGCTAACACAAGTACAGTGAGCTCTGATCAATGCAGACGTGTCTTCATGGAGATTGTCACTAGGCTGTGCTTTGGTTCCTCTGAAGATGCTTTTAGGTTCTTTGTTAGTTTTTAAAGCCAAAACTGATAACAAAGACCAGGAGCAGAACCTCATCTATGACAACGGTACTCTTTCAAGTGCCTTTTGTCTTTATGCAGATGACTTACAGACACTGATTTACATACATTAGTAACAGAACTTGTGAGCAAATACATCATAAAAGTTGGTGTATTTGCATATCATTATTTTTTCCCAAAAATGTACTGCTCAGATCTGTTCTTTTATAGCTCTGTGTTTGAGGGCATCAACGCTATTTATTTTATGAGCTGTTGGATCACAGACTTTGGTGTCTTAGCAAATTTGAGCACAAAACGAGAAAATATTACATAAATTATATATTAAATTTAAGTCAAGTTCCTCTGAACTTATCACTGAAAACCACACAGAGCAACTCACAGAAACTGTGATCACCAACATTCTCCACAGAGGCTGCGCTTGCATCTCCGTAACCTTTCAAAGGAAGGCAGACGGGTCGCAGGATATTTCCTGCGTCTGCCATTCTCTCTGGTTTAATTGGCTGGAGAGGTTTTGCCCTTTGTGGTCATGTGTGAAATACCTCTAGTTTGCTTGTTTATTCCCTCGCCTGGCAATGAGAAGCACCAGCAAAGCATTAAGTGAGAGCAAAGCTGAGAGAGCATTCTGAGCCATCGTCCTCTTCTGTGGAGAAACTTCACAGCTCACAGACCATAACAGTGTTTGTATTTACATTAACTTCTTCAGATTGAGAAACATCAGAATCCTCAAAGTTTCTATTTGTTTCTATTCACAAATAAAGACCAGATCTGGTGTCAGTCTCATTTCTTCACACTAGAACAAATTCTGAATTGTTTTTTTCCAATAAAAATCTCTTTCTGAGAAAAACTCTTTCTGAGACTCTGTCCTAAAAAAACATTTAAGCCAATGCAAGATAACCAATCCATGATATATAATTTGATGGACAGACAAAGAGGGTTTCTGATTGGCTAAATAAGAGTGGGCTGGACAGTTGACAGAACCTCAGACTGACAAACAGACAGGTGTGATTTCAGTGATGTCTCTAAGATAGAACACTATGCTTGAAACGTGACTATTTAAAAAACATTTTTATGCAACATTTTCTCCTGATTTCTCTTGTTTTAAAGATACACGACAAATAAATGATAATGAAAAAGCTTTTTGTCATGCATTCACATGAATTAAAAAATATTTCAGAGCGAAACATGCACCAAAAATCTTTTAGGCAAAATATTCAGGACACCGTTCCTGCTTTAGTCATATTTTCAAAAGACATCCATCGCTGGCAGCGAATCTATTTAATTTTATGCACATAAATTCTTTTTGATTCTCTTGCCTGGATCAGCGGCGTTACACCAAACATGAAAAACTCTAAATTTGCAGTTTGATGCCATCAGCCCTCGTGGTGCTGTGGTAGATGCCACCTTCTCCATTATTAATGCACTGATACCTCTGACTGTCAGCAAACAGCCACATCAGCAGTCAGATTAATGTATTCTACTGTCCCTCATACACACATTACCTCCTTTACCAGAAAAATAGAGTTAAATGACTGGATTATTTTACAGGTAAGTCAGACGGTAGCTTTATCTGAGGCGGTGCGGTGATGGTAATTGGCTCCGGTTGAAAAATGCTTTCAAGTGAAAGCACATATTTAATATTAATGCAGAATCAACAGTAGTTTTGGTCTATCCGAAAAGAAAACGCAGGTATTGATGTGCTGTGTGATGTTGAGGCTAAAAGCAGATTTTATTTGAGGGCAATTTCAGTTCTTATTACTTTAGCATATAAGTCAAAAACAAGTCGGGTTTGATGTTTGATGTAAACACTTTCTGAAGAAAATGCAAAAGTTGGCAGGTGGTTGTCAGGGCATTGCTGTGTGTTTAAGTGAGTTGCCGTGCAGTTGCTAGGGTGGTCTGGGAACTTACAAGCCCAGGTAAAAACATACTCCAGGTCAACTGAGACTCTACAATATTCTGGTGACTAGACATGTCACAGGTCCATCTGAGCTCGTATAGAATTGTAACAGATTATATTGCATAAGTTTCACAATTTATTGGAAAAATGTGATTTAAAAAATAGGACGGGACTAAATTTAATCAGTTTAATCAATTAATAACTGTGTTCTTTACTGTAAACACTACATCAAAAATCAGGTGGCTGTACTGTAGTGGTCAAACAAAATGAGCACATCGTAACCGACTGAAATAGAATCATTTATATATGCAATAAAAAGTAAACAGAGGTCAGTTTAGGTTTCATGTTGACATTAACAGCTGCGGGTTTATAGAACTACCAAACACCAGAAATGAGCTGCAGTAACAGTGGGGCTCACCTCAACATCAGCACTAAATATGTTTTATAGGCTTATATAGTTGTGCTATAGATTAAAGGCAACGGCAAACGCATTTGGTGTTTGTGTGAGTTACGTACAGAGAGGGGGAGAGAGAGAGAGGAAGAAAGAGAGAGAGCAGGAGAGGCGAATGTGTCAAATGGATAAATGTCAGCAGCGCTTCACAGACACAAGGCCCCTCCCCTCCCTGTTGAAATGCCATGTGTAAATGGAGGTTCCAGGGCCGAGAGCCAGCCTCCCGGAGCAGAATAATGGGATTACAGCACTCGCTGCTGCCGCTGCGGACGCGCCGGGGTGGGCCGAACATAAACCTGCCGTACACAAAGACAGCAAATCTGCTACATTTCACACACACTGAAGGCAAAAAGTAAGCTTTACACTGAAGCAGATTACAATTACCCCTCTCTCTCTCTCTCTCCCGCTTGCACCAGTCGATCTGGATCAGAGCTGCTGTTTCCAGACTCATTCTGGACCCTGCAGTTAACATGAACAGTTGATTAAGAACAAAGTTGACTTGTGAAACTGAAGGTGGGGATCAAACATCCCTCACAGTCAATACTTACATGAATGAACAGATCCACACAGCTATATTTAATATATAATTCAGGCACACTTATATAACTTCAATTCCAAAGTTACTGTGCAATTATGTCAAAGTAGTGCAATATACTATTTATTAAAAAATGTAAAGCGAGTCAGTTTTATATCTGTTTCAGTAGCTCAATGGGTAGAGCATTGTGTTAGCAGCGCACAGGTTGTGGGTTTGAGCTCAACTGTATGCAGATCTGAAGAACCTCTAATGTAACATTAAGAACTTTCCAAACTCTTCAGTGTGGAACCACAGGTTCTAAAGATTATAAACCAAGAAGGACACTTTGATTAAACAAACCCCCCGTTCTCAGGCCACTGTTTTAATAGCAGAAAAGAAAACCACAACCTCTCAGATGTGGCTGAGACCTGCTTCAGGAGCTCAGACACACATCTTCTCCGTCTCCAGAGTGTTTTAAGGTGAATTCATGAATTCATTCATCCCTCATTCTTTGCTTCTGTAGAGCAGGAACCAGATGAAAAAAATAACATGCTCACCAGGAGCCAGACCATCATCTGGTGAAGAACATGAATTATTCAAACCAAACCAGCCATTACAACTCAAGCCCATTCCACAATTTCATGCCCCATCTTTTCTTCCCAGCCGAAGCGAACAGATTCGGTCAAGATCTTCCTTTCAGAGTCTCACAGTTTATGGGCTCCACTTATCAAATGACATGCATGACACAAGGTCAGAGATGTTGGGTGACAGAGGAACACTCGGATCTTTCCATGTAAATAACCCCACTGTCTGTCTGTCTGTCTGTCTGTCTGTCTGTCTGCTGATAGATGCACAGACAAACAGACACACAGCTTACATTATAAATGCATGTGTTTTTCAGTGTGAAAGTGTTGATAACTGTGATTTTATCACTTGAGTTTATTGAACAGAAGCTCGTCTCACTCGAAAGCTTTCGCCTGAAATGAGAGCCGATCGCTGGTTCTTACTTTATATCGCTTTCTAAAAATAGCTCGGCTTTCTACGGTATGTACGTTGTGAGTGACAGTTGCACTAACCAACCAGCGGGCCTGAAAAGCACGGAGCCCCTCCCACTACCTGAGTTTAGTCCCGCCCTCCCGAATCGCCCCAAAGTTTCTCAGCCCTTTTTTCCTTATATGGTTACGCACAAAGTTGATTGACAGGCAGCCACGCCTCCCGGGTCCGCGAGCGTCCGCAGCCGCCGCTCCGGCTTCACACGCGGACCGACGCCGTAACCCCGACGCGCGCCTGACGCCGCTCCGACTGGAAAAACAATCCCGGATGGATTTTGACGGCGTTCGTGTAAATATTCGCGCTTGAGCGGAAGGTTTGGATGAAGGTTTCAGCCGCGCGAGCTCAGAGAGTCACAGTCTCCGTCCCGCTGCGAAAACATGGATGTTCTGGCCAGTTACAGCATCTTCCATGAACTCCAGCTCGTGCACGACACCGGCTACTTCTCCGCCATGCCGTCTCTGGAGGAAACCTGGCAGCAGGTGAGCGCCGTTCATCCGTTTACCGAAACTTTTCATCCTCTCGTGCGTTTTTCTCGCCCGTGCGCAACTTCCGAGGACGCGCGACAAGCATCGCTCCCGACCTGCGTCTCTGCGTCTCTGTGGCCCGTTTGATGGCTGTTTGACACACAGTCTGATGCTCTCGTGTTGTTATGTTGTTATATTCCACCGCTGTCGCTCCTCTCATCAGCTGCACTGTAGATTTGAACCAGCAGGAAAACTGGGGTCTAAATAATCCAAAAAGAGGCTTTAAATGATGCGTCTGTCCTATCACTGTTTTTTCTTTGCTCTCGGCTGCTGCATTATATATAAACGCACGCGCGCGCGCGCGAGTGATTGAGTTATAATGTGTCTGGAAGTTAAACGCGCTTGACGCGTGCGGCGCGTACGCGTGCCGCTGTGCATCAAACTCATTTTTAAGAAAATCGCACTTTCTCCACGCACGAGCAGGATGAAGCCACGCGGCGCGCAGACAAAGCCGCTGGCGTCCACATGGCCATCGGTTTACGCACCGGCGCGCTGAGATTCACTAAATCCATTTAGTGCACATGTGTGTCATAACTGGGAAAGCGGACTGCGTCGAGAGCGCACGGATGGAGGAGCGCGCGCTGTGCGCAGAGTTGCGCTGCAGAGTTGCGCTCTCCGCAGTGCTGAACGGGACGCGTGGTCAAGCGATGCCGGTGCATTGCTTTTCAACGCGTTTGCAGTGCATTGATTTTGTAGCTCGTTCGGCCATTTTTTCGTGCTTTGGATGTTGAGCGCATCAGTATTCGCGCAATGCATTGGCGCATTACTCTCATAAGAGCGGTGAACGCATGCACGCGTTGGCAGCACGATGTATCGGTTAGGATAGACGGCCATGCGCTGCTCATCCTCGCGCTGTACTTTGACACTTTAAATGGGTCACCAGGATTTGGGGTTTGTGCGATTATATGCGATGTTGTATTTCAGAATTTGACAAAAAAACAATTAAATATAAAAGCATAACACTTTGTTTCTATTTAACATTTTATTTGTTTAAGGTTAGGTATCGTCTAATTGTACAATCACAGTTTAATGGTATAAACTTACCTGAACTTCACTGATATTATACAATCTTATACTAATGTATAAATATATATAAAACCAGAAATCACATGTTGAGAGAAGCATTTTTACCCACAGCTGCAGCACATGTGTGCATGAGGAAGCAGCGTTTATCCTGCTATTGACTCGCAGTGGGACTGAATGAATAAGAAATGCTGAAAGATTGACATTTGACCTCAATATAGCTCATGTGCCTTTAGGTGCTGTATGGTGCTCAGAGACCCTAAAGGCCAGACTGGGATATTGCTCACAAACCGTGTAATCCCCAGTAAGTGCAGAGGAATAGGAGGTGTGACTGTCTAGTAAGCTTTGATAGGTCCAGAAGACTTAATATCCTGTGGGTCGCATCTCATTGGTTAATATTCTGGCTGTGCTTTGAATCGACTGCATGTTGATGTTTGTGATTGTGTTGACCTTTACGACGGAGGTCTTAGATATCTTCAGGACAAAACGTTAAAAAAAAGCCAAACTTTAGCTCAGAAACATTGCAATATTGACTCTCACTGATAGAGTTTTTGAGCAAATAAAAGTTCAAAAAGATAGATCCATCCATCAACTGGTGGAGCATTGTGTTAGCAGCGCAAAAGATAATGGGTTTAATCCCCACAATTATTAAATGTAGAAATGGATATAAATATTAGATAGGTATAATAGATATTGACGGCGCTGCTTGAGTTACTTTAGATAAAAGCATCTGCCGAATGCTAAATGTAAATGTAATGTTTTACATAAAGTATCAAAAACTGTTTTGCCTGAAACCATTATAAGCCCTCGAGCTGACAGAGGATATCCAAAAAAATCTCACCTTGAAAAAACGGTCAGTGTGACTCACTTGGACGCTGTGGAGAAAGGTGACTGCAACACTGGAACAGAACAGAACCGCGTCCCATCTAAACCCAATGACCATGCTGGAACACACAGATACAGTGAACATTAGACTCTTCCTGAGTGCTTTTGTCTTGTAGCATCTATTTTTGGACATCGGGGAACTTGAAATGTCTTTTGTTCTCATTGCTTTTATTTCAACTGTCTGATATTTTTAGATCTCAAAATGCTGGTATTAAAATCTTGCTTGCAGCTGCAATAACATGGTGGCGCGAGTAAAGAATGCATTTACGAGATGTTTTTCCCTCTTTAATGCAATAAGCAGGGGTGGCCGATATAAATAAACTCTTATGTAACAGTATGGCTAATGATATATCAAGATAATGGCATTATATGTTTTGCTGGAAATTCAGTGAAAACAACAACAAAGCACATGCTCTATTTTTATAGAATCCTATGAGTTTCTTTACAAAAGTGAGAACGTTTCATTTCAAACATTTGGTAAGATTATTTGTAAAGAATGATGTGGAAACGCTTCACATTATGTAACAAATTAAAATATGTAAACCAGTAAAACTATTATTATTATTATAATATAAATAAAGCAAATATATACGCACAGCCGTGACCTCACGTCATTTCAATTTTATAATAATGCACCCAGTTGTGTTGTTGCTTAGCAACCACGAACAACTTAAAGTCTTCGCTCTGTATGTATAAACAGTCGAACCCTAATAAGTGATATTTGCTTAATAAGCCTAAGAAACAATGACTGTAGACAGAAATAGTACTTTTCCCCACAGCATGAGAATCAGTGAATTTATGATGCTAGTTAATGGCCCTTCCCAGCTGTTCTTGTGTGATTTGTCATACAGCAGGCAGGAAATTACTAATAAGCTTTAAAATTATGACTGACAAGCACAAATGGAAAATACCACTTACTGCTCTTTAAAAGCAGTGAAAATGTAGATTTTTATTACATTTACTGATGTGCTAATACTGTAAAAACAGTGAATATTGTGACTCCATCGTTATAAGAGATTCTTACATATGCATTTGCACTTATAATTTATAAATGTATAAACACACATACATTAATGTGGCAAATGCTTTTCTCTAAAGTCACTTACAGTGAATTCAAGCTAAACATTTGAGCGGTATGTGTGTTCCCTGGGAATCAAACCCACAACTTTTTGTGCTGCTAACGTGACGCTCGACCCATTAAGCTACAGGAACGCTACACATAGCAGGAAGCAGGCTAAGACAATGTTTCTGTACTTTGGGTTTTTTTGAGAGCTCAGATCCAGCACAGACGTTTTCCTCTAACAGCCCCGGGTCAGAACATGCACTGTAACTGATCCTGTAATGACTCTCCAAAGAGTCTAATGCGCTGTGCTAAGACAGCATATTGTGTGTTTCACACTGTCAACTACTTACAGGAACGCTTCTCTAAAATCATTACGTTGCTTTCTTCGCTAAATGCCCAGAGGAAGAGTTGAGAGTGTTGTCTAAAAATAACCCGACCCGGGTTAACCTCACGCCCAGCCGAACTTTCCATTTACAGCTTCTATTCAAAGAATAACAAGCGCATTTTTAAAATAGAAAAAGTGCACCAGACTTCTGCCCCATTTCTGCAACTCCTGATTCACTGATTCCTTCAAACAACGTTTGAATGTTTTACCTGGGTCACAGTGCAGCGCATGCAGTCGCATGTTTATGAGGATAGACAGGCAGCGTGGTGCAAAAGTGCCAAGCATGCATATTCTGTGCTGCAGTCTCACGCATCCACGCTGTGCAACCCTGACTGCCCCAAAGCTGGAAGAGAAAGAGACTGAAAATAACAACAAGAAAGTCATATTTCCAACAACTTATTCATTCTTGATCTTAGTTACGCACCACACAAAACTTCAAGCCAAGCCCGGGCCAGTTCAGGCAGGGAACGCGAGGTCTCGCATATCCGCCTTCTTGTTTTGGTCCGTAAAGCCCATTGGATTTCCATTACTGTAGGCAATGACTGCTGAAATGTGTGTTATGTAATTTTCTCAGCGCCACATCTGGCTTCTGCAGAGAGGCAGTCGGCCGCCGCCGGAGAGAGACAAACCCAAGTCTCTGTTGATGGAACATCAGCGTAAACTTTCAGAGGTTTCTGAGTCACACGAATCCAGGGCTCACGTCTTCCTGCTGGGAGACAGACCACACGGATCATTTAATAAAACACACAAGTACAGATTATCTCTTCAGAATTATTCATGGATTCATCAGGTTGTGTAAGATGTGCTGCTTTCAGAGCTCAAGAGAAGAAAATAAACTCTGGCTGATGTCTTACCAATACCAAAACTTACATAACACAGAGTCCATGAACCCAGAGAAGATCTGTGACGCCCTTCACATGATCTGTGCTGTAATTGTTAGCGCACAATTGCATCTTAACTGTTTATTCCAAACCAGATTTGTCCATTTGCACTCTTTGCACATCTATCCTTTGCTTGACTGCACACACGAGATGGAGTTCTCTACATTATCAGCCACGCTGGCTCATATTAACAACATCACAGTCCTCATTTATCATCGAAACCCGCCACAGATTTTTGGATAACAGCGTGTAATAGAGCTGAAATGATCTTGCTTGAGATAACATCAGAGCCCTGATCTCACTGCTACAGACAAGCCTCAGTAATTGAAAAAGACAAAGCTGTAGCTCTCAGTCTTATGAGTCAATTTTAGGAGTTATTAGAATATATCTGTCACGCGGACTGCATGGCTACTGTAGAAAGACTCAACGATGTACAGTCCACAGAGAGATCTGTGTGAGTAGTGCAATGGTTTAAAATATGCAGAGATATCATTAGAGCCGGGCTGAGGTGTCTGGCTGTACCTCTTGACAGGTTCACTTCTGCAGGTGGAGTTCGGGTGTGAAAACAGACGCTGGCGGCTGTGTTAGAGAAGTTACTCGTCTTGGCTTCTGTGAAGCAGACATATGGTGTTTTCTCAAGTTTACTTAAGAACATGGTCGCATTTGGCTTCTGCGTGATGTATTCGTCACCTTCTGAGAATTCAGCAGTTGCGCAGCAATTGTTCTAAATAGCATCCGGTAGGCGGTACCACATCAACTTTTTAACTACAAACTTCAGCATACAGAAGAAATGAAACAAAATGGATTCCACCTGGACTCATATGATCATCATTGCTGGGAAACACTGCTTAAAAATGCAGAATTAACCTATTACAATATTGCAGAACAAATAAAACAATACAGTTATTGTTAAAATAACATGTTAAATTGCTTTTTTATTACTGTCAGCTAACATCCATGCTGTGGATAAGTGCTTACTGACGACTGCATGCATTGACATGTACACTTAATAAGCAATATTCTGAGGTTTTTAAAACAAGATCTCTCCAACATTGGAGTGATTTAACTGAGGTACTAATCTGAGACACTCATATAACAACATTTAAACTCAATTAAGGTAAATATGAATAATGAACTAGATGGTGTAAATTAAACAAGTAACATCACTATTGTTTAGCATCTGATGTTTATTGTTTAGCATCTGACGTTAGCACAACGTTTACAATAAACATCTTTCACATCACCTGCAACATTCAAGTCAAAACATCAAATATTTTCTACCATTTCCTCCCCAAAAAAGTCACATGCGCTCCTGTGTCACGACTCTCATCTAACCAATAACAACCTTCCTGCCACTGCGGAGCACATGTGTGACTGTCAGGGTCACCCTGTAACAATTCTCTAACTGACCCTGAGCGGTCCAATTAGAGCCCTGCAGTACCGCGGTGAGTGAGCGGCCACTGAGATGAATCTGACTGCAGCAGATGATCACGCCTGATGCCTGCAACACTGAAGGGTGATGAAAAGGTTAGTATGTGATGAAAGAGGAGACAGAAGATGCTGCACTCGTTTGTGGAAGGCCTCAGGAGTGAATGTCAGCACCCAGAGCGGTGGAGGGAGATGGAGGCATCTTTATGTATGAGCTCAGACGGGAGACACAGCGCCGGTGCTCCAGTCTTTGATTAACAGGCCAGGCAGAACCGGGTTTTTTTCCATCGCTCTCACGCACAGCTTGACAGTGATTTTCCCTTCATTTAAGACTGAATTGAGAAGTTTTACGCGCGGCACCAAGCGAACGTTAACCTGCGTGAGACACGCAAATGTTCTTAATGTCATGTGGGCAGTTTCAGGAAGGCGCTCCGGTTAAAGAAATTAACTATTTTACCTCAGACGTGTTCCTGGTCTTACTGTGTTAAACCGTGTTATGTTGCTAGGCAACCGCTTTTGGTGACCATCATTCAATGCACTTGCTGTGGCGTCGTTGTGCTCGTGGTTCATCGCAAGCACTGAATCTTCAGGTCCACGTGTTCTGCGTCGTCTCCACAGCAAGTGTTCCAACAGTCCTTGAGAGATACAGCAAAGGACAATATTGTCTCTGTAAACAGCCCATCACTTCTCTTCTCTTTCTTCATCTGAAGCCATCAATCACCAACAGCAACCACTCAGCCTCACAACAGCTCATGAAATTTAAAGCGACAGGAGGCGTTGTTTATCAAGGTTTATGCAAGCTTCAATCAATCACTCGCTGTATTTCTGAGTTTAGATTTGTTCTGCAGGAGAGAAACTCAACTTTAGCGTACGATGCTGCCATTGATACTTAATCATATAGCGCAACACACAACGTACATTCAACACCATAATGAAACATTGACTCGTTACAACGTGGAACAGATTAAGAAAAAAATGGGACTTGCTAAAGCGTACTATTCTGTTTCAGAAAGACACGTTCGACGCAAACGTGCGTTTATGCACGAGTGTCAGCTGAGGGTTTTCTGCAAGAAACAACGCTGAGCTAAGCAGTTCTGCTAGCTGGCGTCTGTGGCGCGTGTGTGTGTGTGTGGAGTTACTCAGCCGTGGCGTATATGCAAAGCCAGCTGCATTTCCATATGTTCTCAGTCACTGTTGTCTGAGTTCCACATGACCTGCACTGAAACACCTGGACACTGCAGTTCCCCTCAGCGGCCCACCCTCACGCCGTAGCCGCCAGCGTCCGTCTGTCTCTGGTTTGCTGCTCACTGAAGAAAGAGAGAAGAAGGCTGGAAAACAGTCTCTGTTCATCAGTTAGGCTGCATTTTGTGCTCCGTTCTGCTAAATTGGCAGTGTTTTGTCTCTTAATTATACGCCCACAAAGAGAAGCTCAGATAAAGTGGAATTGGATGCTGAAACATTTGTACAGTTTTGACAGGCTGCTTGCTCATCCAAAAGCCATAGCTGGGCGGTTGCTAAGACTGTACAGTTGCTAGTGAAGTACAGTTGCTGAGTGGATACTAGTTTATTTTGGGCTGTACTAGATGATTGTTTCTTACCCAAATCAAAAGAGCACATCCCTCTGTGATCGCGGTTCAAACATAAGAGCTGTAAAACACAACACAATCCCAATAACATTATAAAGTCTCGCATACATCATTTAAATAAAGCATACACATTTAGATTTACTTCACATCTGTAGCACAAACAGGAAGTGTTGACTGTATATTTTTCTGTAGGCTAGAAAGAGATTTAATATTTAGAGTTTTAAAAACTGACACTTTCCTGAGACAACATTGTAACTCTTATAGCGATGTCTACAATCAATAAATCAAAACAAATGTTTCCCAGTACATGTCTAGCATTAATGCTGACTGAATGAGATTGTGTTTGTAATGTTCTTGTAGGTTGTTTGACTGATTCATCTGCAGTAAGTGCAGAACACTTTCACAGCTCCTGTGGCATAAGGAGGTTTGTCTTTTGTTTTAACATGGGAAAACTATTTGGGTCGGAAGTTATTTTGGGCTGCTTTGCTAGAAATACCTGCGGGAGTGTGGAGCAGTCAGGATGAGACCAGCTGTATGTTGGGAATGCGTGTTCTCATTTACATGTTTACAACCAACTTTGTCAGCTTTTTCAGCTTGTGTTTATTTCTGTGTGTGAGCACGAACGCCTTCCTGCTCTGGATTATTTTAGTTATTTCATATTAATCCAACTTTCAATCGTTTGATTCAGAAAAGTGAGGTGTGAAAACATCGGATTCACGTAACTATTCCCTGGAGGTTGAAACATTCTTGTGCCTCAGGAACAAAAGACTGGATGTGTCATTTAAAAGCGTGACTCTCACTCCCCCGTCAGCTGGTGTGTTAATTATATACAAGAGAACAGGGTCAGTTCTAGAACGATAGAAATCTAGACTCCATCTTTCCAGAGAGAAGAACAGAAAAAACTCTGAAACTTGTTTCATTGTTATCAAAAACGTTGCAGTAACATTTGTAGAACTTTTAAACATCATATATCATATTTGATATAATATGTTATTAAACATTTAGCTAGTATTATCTTTTAAAAATGTTACACAATTAAAATCATTCTTATAACTGAGAAATAACGTTAATACAACATCTGAAAAGCTGGACATTGTGAACAATCCTAGATGTTTTAAAATAATATTATTAATGTTTTTGAAATGTTAGGAAAACGTTTGTTCTGCTTTCAAACGTGCACTTTAAAACAGTAAAAAAACCTGGTGGAGGAGATTCAAAATGGCCACAGTAAGTAGAACACAGAGGCTCGGTCTTAATGGACTGAACTCGATGAACTCGTCTCGGGAGGGAAGGAGGGGCTGTCGCGCATCTCAGTCGCAGGGAAGGTGGAGACTGAAGGTGCAGCGCATGCAGTGGCTCAGCGCAGTTTCAGTGTGTGTGTGTGTGTGTGTGTGAGTGTGTGAGTGTGTGAATGTGTGTGTGTGTGTGTGAGAGAGAAAGCGTGCAACTGCTCGGTAAGACAGAATTGGGTTTAGTTGTGGCAACGTTCCCACAACGTAGGCAGTAATGTGATAGATCAGAATAATGCAATACTGAGGAGAGCGATTTCTGTGGTAAGATACAATTTTGTGTAAGTCTACAGCACATTAGATGTAAAAACAACTTTAAGATGTTTATTTTACTTTGGTGTGTCAGTGGAAAAATGCCATTTATTCATAAATGTTTTTCAATCATTCTGTGTTATTGAGACATTAGTATAAACACAGAGTTTGCAGGTAGGTTGTTGAAGATAGAAGTTTAAACCATCTCAGACTTTTCAGATCAAATCTGTGTGACATTATAGTCTCACTTTATACAATTAATGGCAAAAAATGTTTAGAAATTATTTTTTAAAATAAATTACTGACACACTAAAGATATTTAAGCTTTCAAACTGCCTGAACCTAAAATCTCTCTTCCCATGTCCAAGATCCAAACAGACGGCATCAGTTTCAGAAACAACAAAGAGTTCCTGACACATTTAACAATTACACGCAGCTAACAGCTGGAAACTCTGGACCAGAACTAAGAGTCACTGGTGCATGAGTGCCGCTCAGACAATCTCCTCACACGGGCCGGTTGCAGTGTGTTGAATGTGCGCTGCATAACAACACCACGGGCCGCTGTAGAGGGATGATCCCCCAGATCTTTGATCCTGCCCTTTATAATGCAAATCACAAGAGCAGAGA
Organism: Yasuhikotakia modesta; assembly: GCA_036877545.1. Taxonomy (NCBI): domain Eukaryota; kingdom Metazoa; phylum Chordata; class Actinopteri; order Cypriniformes; family Botiidae; genus Yasuhikotakia; species Yasuhikotakia modesta. Next base: position 10,612 of record JBAJNP010006734.1, on the reverse strand, counting down.
GACAGTCAGGATGAACTGCAGCCTCCGCTGATGAAGAGGAGGCACTTCTCATTGCTCACATGAAGCCTGCAGTAAATCTGCAGAATCGCTGACTGATGTGGTACCTGCATGTCTGGTGTCTTAACGCCCTGACATTGGACTCTGGACAGATGACAGCACCTGGACAAATATGGGCCATTTATACACTGGCCAAAAAAAGCAAATGACACGTATACAAATTTGCTAATATTTATACAAATTAAAAAACACACTTTTTATTATCTGTTGGCAAAGCTGTAAGTATGATTTGTAAAAACTAGATCCAAAACGATCATGCTGGATTTGAACCCTGCTGCTCACATAAGTGCCACACGATGATGAAAACATCCCTACATGAGTAAAGCTGTGATATTTATCATTTGTGAAGCAATTGATGCAAAATCTAGATTCCATATAGATGCATTTCCCTCTATCTTATTAGAAAATGCTGCAGTTTCCCTACAGTCCTTATCTTTCTGTGCATTAATGCTTGTTTCTCTTGTTGGCTCTCATTACAAGAACTAAGCCTGCAGCCTCGTGCCACAACAGGTCCCCCACCCTCCAGGCAGACCCCCACCCACCCATTGTATGTTAACAAGCTGTTGACTCTCAGTTAAATGCGAGTAACACCCCCTCGACTCCCCTGCTGTCAGCGGACTCACGCTGAGAGCTAATGCTCTGCCGTTCTTTAATGAAAACTGGTGGATCTTGATAAGATTAACTAGCAATGCCAGACTGCAGCCGTAATCCAACTCACAGACTCATAAACAACTAAATCCTGTTAAAGCAAGATAGCGGATTCTGATCTGATCTGCCATTGTGGCTCAGATCATCTCAGACTGGGTCTTTTTTGGACCGTTACAGAACCATCGGTGCCTGGTTAAAACATTCAGATTCATAAAAATATCATTTATGGGCACCTCAGTTTGGGCTTTTTGTTTATTTTTTGCGAGTTCTGATCCAGCCCTCACACAAAAATTGTGGATGAAGGCACCGTGCAGATAGCGGAGCGCCTACACCCTTTTAGCTTTCTCTCAAATCACCGAGAGGAAAATGTCAACACTGATTCATATTCAAATGTACTCCCTCCAACAATTAGAGTGACAATAGCTTTGACGCATTCAGAGCGCGCTGGCGCTGCGCCGGGCCACAGAGCGAACAAAGCAACGCTGCATGCCTGACACAGTTCTGCTGATGAAGCGTCTGACTGCGGCTCTGTGCCCGTATGGTGACCTTTGACCTGGAGTTTTTAGTGAACCACTGTATAGCTATCAGTGTGTTGTGCTGAACCGGCTAAAACAACAGATGAGTTCATGTGAGTGGGTGAATGAAAAACCCTTCAAACAGACTCAGTTTTCAACAATTTTAAGACAGTTTCTGTTTATTTAGCCCATTTATTTGTCACTTGAGAAAGATCATGTAGGAATCACATCTGAGTAAGAACCTGGTGGAACCGACACAAAACTGTAGCTTCTGGATTTTGAAAATGAGCAGCAGTGCATGTTTGCATGCGGGTGAGAAATACGGGTCAGCACACACTCATCACATCATCACACACTCATCACATCAGCACACACTCACTCATCACATCAGAACACACTCATCACATCAGCACACACTCATCACATCAGCACACACTCATCACATCAGCACACACTCATCACATCAGCACACACTCATCACATCATCACACACTCATCACATCAGCACACACTCATCACATCAGCACACACTCATCACATCAGCACACACTCATCACATCAGCACACACTCATCACATCAGCACACACTCATCACATCAGCACACACTCGCTGCGGCTGCTTTCCTCCACCAGTAAAACCAGCTTCTAATGGTCTGCTGCTGACTGATCCACACACATCAGAGAGCCGGTATATTGCTAATTACGCTGCCTTTCCTCCTTAAACCCGAGCGTGAGATTAGCGCTAAACCTCAGGAGAGACTCAAACACATGGAGAACTTTATTTGCCTCCAGCTTGTAAAAATGTGCCAGTTTCTCCGTGTGAGAGCGCGATTTCTTAATTGCTGTTATGTCATCTCTGTTATATTGGCCAGCGAGCGCTTATCAGCCACGAAACGCACGCTACCTCGTAACCTTAGCACTTCTAAACCAGCTGCGGCTAGCAACTTCAGTAACACCCGTAACCAAATAAACTCAATTCAGAGGTAGATTAATAAGCAGGGACATAATTACAGCGCTACTCTGTTTATATAGTGTGCTATATATCAACAACATGACAGATATCCTCAATAGAGACGCTTACATCTTCAACTGATGCGATTGTTTCGCCCCTCGCTGCACACGGTTCTTTAACTGCTCATGTTAACAGGACTGTACCAGATCCATTTCAGCATGCCAACTTCAGCTTTACGGTTTACTTAAAGGTGTCAGGAGACATTAGCCTACATTCAGCTAACATTCAGCTCAAATAACATGAACATTCATACACTCACTAATCCAGTGAAATTTCAGGACGCCAAGTACAAACTATATAAATAATAATTTTACGATATTTTACAAGGCGTGTTGGACATCTGAAGAACATTCAATTGTGTATCAAATCAACCTGCTGAGTCAACCACCACAATTAAAGAAAACACAACCTGACACTAAAGCAGCATGTGTCACTCTCCTCGTTCTCCATTAGAGAACCAGCTATTAACATATTTTCAACGCTTCCCTGTCAGTTTTTTAGGCTAGACATCCGTGTTGCCTGAGTCTTGCATCCTCTCAGATCAGACTACATGGACGTGTGCGTGTGCGTGCTCACCACAGATCAGATGCAGGTTATTTTTAGGCGCCACCTGGCGAGTCTGTAAACGTGAGGCAGGGCGAGCTGTGAGGGCGGGTGTTGATGAGATCACACCCCATCGTTCCCTCGTCCTATCGATCGACTGCGGCCCGAATGCGTCTCCGGGTGACGCCAGCTGGCCGCTCCTCTCCTGAATCAAAGCGCTGGCAGGTGGTCATTTGAGTTGCCCCCCCTCCTCCCTTTAGCCCCGTCTTACATTACAGATCAATGACTGATCAGAGAACAGACTGGATGAGTTTCTCTTCAGAGGCCATCCGTCAGGGAGGTGTCACTGGAGTCAGTGTGTGTGTGTGTCTAAACAAGAGCAGAGACTGTTTGTTATATACTGTATCTAATCAGCTCGCATGTTACCAGCTGTGTTTGAAATCTCTGATTAAACGCTACACTCACGATTTACATTTATTCAATAAATAGACATTTCTATCTAAAGAAACATGATGCTTATTGCACAGAGACAGTAAGATAAGAAGAGTTGCAAAACAATTACAATGTTGTTTAGAAAACTGAGCTGGTAGCATGAAGCTTTTTAATTGGTAAATCATGAAAAATGAGCAGTAAAGAACATGTGAGGTGTCCAGCATCTCATACATACATACAGTGTTCTACACGTTTCAGAAGTTCATTTCAGAGGCAATACAGCATAGTTAAAAACATTATATAAACTTGATTTAAATTCAGTTCACCTGTTATTTCCAGTGAGAAGAAACATCACCTCCCCTCAGCCAAACATTATTCCTGAAACTGGAAACTCATTGTGCTCTCGTACCTGCAGCAGAGAAACAACAAGCACATTTTTCACCTTTGAACTTTTGACAAATTCACCAGCACTGCGATCAACTACCTGACTGGGCTAATAGCCTGTTACTGGCTTTTCTGTGAGACTGTTGCCGTTCCCGCTGGCGGCCTTTAGCTGACGACTGATGCTAAATCACCCCCCAAAAATGAATAGAGCATTTCTCTGTCAACTCGCTTAACAGCTGTTTGCATTTGATCTGAACGGTTGTGCTACTTTTCTTCCACGGGCGTCTCGTTCATTTTTATAAGCAGCTTGTTTTATTAGCTTTGCTCTCTGTCAGCTGCGGGGAAGTTGCGTGTCAGTGTTAATTGGCACACCGCATGACGGTAGCTCCCGCTGCGCCGCGGCTTCTTTCTCAAATCAGATCCTCATATATTAAGCTTAATATACTGCATGCCGTAGCCCCTCATATTACAATCGGTTTCTGGGGGTTATAAGACACAGAGAGCTGCTATAGCGCTTTCAATAGCTAGTAGGCGCTGCGACGGCGGAGAATGTAACACGCTGATGCAGGTGCACAGATGCTGAACAGATAATTGAGCAGCGGGTTCGAATACAGGAGACAGATGTATCAACGCTGCTGTCATAACAACTGATCCTAAGTCAGGTCTGTCACTTTACACATGACAGATCGATGCCAAACTCACGGCGAGAAACGGGTCGCAAATCAGCAGAGATGGGCGACTTTTAAAAAACAGGTACCTATGTGACTGACAGTTACAGGTCTTGTGTTTCTCTGCTGCAGGGCACGTCGCCCGACACACTTTATCAGATTAAACCACAACGCCTGACAGTCGCTCATTCCACGACGCGGCACAAGACGCCAGCAGGTGGTCCGTGACATGTCATACTGTTACATTTCCTCACTGGGACGGGTTGAGCTGAAATCTGCTTTGAGCTGTTTTTTATTGATTTGTTTATATGTTTATTTTGGCTCTGCTAACTATTCTTAGAAACGTTTTGATTTAGTTTAGTAAGTGAGTAATGGGACGTGTTTTCACTGTGGGTAAATAAATGCCCAGGTTCGATTTCTTCCACAGCATGTGTGCCATAATGTTATTTACCACAGAATATAATTCTGACTCTTTTCTACATAAAGTTATTTACAATGACAATAAGATAGCGTTAAAACTATTATATTGCACCAACTCAGATTATTGCTTCTATAAAACAGCAGCAAAAGCAATATAGTAAAAGTACCAAATGCAATAAATATGAATTAATACATTCACAATATTTCTTCCACAAAGTAATTCCTTTTATTAGATGTACATTGTTAGTGAGAGAAGATTAATTTAATTGACAGTAATTTAAAGTACGTCACAACAACCTAAACATGCCTCATCCAATCAGATTTTAAAGACTGAACTGTCCGTTTAATAGTTTACATTATATGAAAGGTATAATTTGCATTACATGGCTAAATAAACACTGAATGGCTTTTATCCTCTGAAACTCAGGGAATCCAGCCAATGACCTTGAGCTGAAAGTTGTGGTTTATGTCAACACTTCCTGCAGATCATGTGTGACACACAGGGAATATGACAGGAAAATCAAGCCATCTGTTGTCCAGCTCAACTTTGTCTGTTTAATTGCTATTTTATAGCAAAACTGGGATGTCAAGTTTTGATTAAACATCCAAATTGTCTGACACTTGCAAATCCGCAGAGAATCTTTAACTGCCGTGTTTTCTGACTGACTGGCCGCTCAATGCATCCCAAAAGCCACAGCAGACACGCGGAAACTGCTGCCATTTTAAATAATATTCCATGAACATCACGAACGCTCACAGAGGTGAGGAAAGAAATATACCGTGACGAGGATAAGGAGAATGAGATAAAAAATACCGCTGGTCTGTCTTTCCATTTTCCTGAATGCTTCACCTTGAAGAAAATGACCCGCCCCTTTTGCTGACCTGTCTCTCACATCCTGTCTGGCCGCTTCTGAACCCTGTCTGCCCCGGTTCCTGTCACACGTGACGGTTCCACACAGCCAGGCGTCACAGGCTGAACACCTACAGTACGGTGAGGTATCGATCCGGAGGTGTTGAGGTGTTTCCAGAGGCCCGTGAGGTTCACGCACCTACCGGCGTGCTGAGCCGAGTTTTTGTAAATGTCACGGGTTGAGAAACATGCACTGATACACACCAGCGGTTTTACTGAATGCTGAGTGTCTCCTTGCCGCTCCATTTGAGTGACTAATTATCCATCAGATCCAACTGTGTGCGTTTCTGCAACAGACACAACAACAGATTTTAAAACACAAATATTTGTTTCAAAATGTACAATTGTAGCGTGTCGACTTTAAATAGATTTCTCTACCATATGGTTTGGAGAAAAACGGATAGGCTGATAAAACCAATATAGTTACTCGCAGCGATAAATGGCAAAGTGTTCAGATATTGCAGCTAAATGCTGAGTGACATCTCAGGTAATATGAAATCAGCTACGCTCTCCTGAAACCTTCAGTTCTGCTCTGACATTAAAATGCTTTTAAGGCTGAGAAAACGGCAGACGCGCCTTTCACAGAATGACAAGCAAACAATATTGCCTAGCAACAGAAGCTGCGCCGAGCCGTCGCCATGACTCAGAACCAGAGACGTTTATAGCCACGGGCCAGTTTGTCTGAGATGCGATAGGTTACTGTTTTTGTCATTGTTAAAAGGTTTGGGTCGCGTAATGAAAACATTTGAGATAAAAACGTCCTGTTATGTTTCATCTCAGTGTTATTCCTTCTGCACAAGCAACTGTGTTATAAACATCCATTTAAAGAAACATTACACTAATAATCCCAATTTTAACAAACCTGTTTCCTGCATCAAAATAAACATGAATAGTTTCCACCTGCTCTCTGACTCTGAATATAACTAATCGTGTAGTTTTAGCTGCTGTGTGATCTCTGTGTGGCGTACGTCTGTTCTGATAACAGTACGTATCATTCACATTGTGTAAATATAAATGGCCATGTGTGCTTTTTCTGAGACATCAGCTGGGTCCACAGTGTCTAATTTTACCATCAGGAGGAAAACCTAATCACCATAATCTTATTAAAACCTATTTCTTACATGAACCAAAACCATCACAAGTTTGTCTGAAGAAATAATATGTTGATGTATTAGTAACTCACTCTCTCTCCCCTTCTGTTGCATCACTCCACACAAAGCACCAACAAACAATCCAGGCCAGGTCTGTGTGTTCAGCTCCTGAGAGCTTCAGTGTAGCTTGTGTCATCAATCACAGTGTAACATCTCCTCCTAAAGACCTGCTGAAACAAATGATATTCAGTCTCGCTCCCAGTACCCAGTTAACTGTCCAGAACAGCAACATTCTCTGAGGAAAAACATGCATTTCTTTATATGTAGGGCTGATGAAGAACGGCCCAGATTATCTTTTATATCTTTTTTATACATTTGATTAATTGAATTTCATACAATTTTCAAAGCAAATTTAATAGAATTTTATAATGGCTATAAAAAAGTAACTTCAGCGTCAGACTGGCTTTAAGTTCAGGAAAAGCGAAACATTTGAACGTTCAAACCAGCAACAACTAAACCCATAAATCTCTTTCCACAGACGTGTCTGGAGTTGGAGCGCTACCTTCAAACGGAACCCAAGAGGCTGTCTGATCTTTTTGACGAGGAACTGAACAGCTTTCTCACCCCAGCCTTCATGAAGGAAGACGGTGATGAAGATCTGTTAGACCCTCTCCTTCCCAGCCTCAACAATCCCCCCAGCCCACCTCCTCCTCCTCCTCATCTTACCCCACGCAAGGAGCTCCTCTCTTCCTCCTCCTCCTCTGCTTCAACCTCCCCAGAGATGTCCTCAGGAGTCAATGCTGCCCAACTCAACGCCGTCACCTCCCTAACGCCTCCCTCGTCCCCGGAACTGGGTCGTCACCTGGTCAAACCCATCCACACGCTCAGCGCCTCACCTGACGGGACCCTCACGCTCAAGCTAGTGGCCCGAAAGGTGGGCTTGAGCACCGCTAAGCTGGTGGCGGCCCACCCGGTGCCCCTGTCTCCACAGCACGGCAACAGCGGGGCGCAGAGCGACGGGGAACAGGGTGGGAGCTGCGGCGCGGGTGCGGGTGAGATGGCCGAAAACAAGAAGAGAGTCCATCGCTGTCAGTTCAACGGCTGTCGGAAGGTCTACACCAAGAGCTCACATCTAAAGGCACATCAGCGCACACATACAGGTAAACACACACACATACAGGTAAACACACACATACAGGTAAACACACACATACAGGTAAACACACACACACAGGTAAACACACACATACAGGTAAACACACATATACAGGTAAACACACACACACAGGTAAACACACACAGGTAAACACATACAGTGAGTGATACACACTGTGTGTTGCTGTTTAATACTAGTTTAATGTTCTATTAGATTCTAACTATCTGTTAGGAAAAACTAATTAAGATTAAAAGCAAGTCTTCCATAATTGAGACATTTTAACTGTTTTACTGACTACATGCATGTTAACTATAATGATGTTTCTAATAATTACACACCTCAGCTTTCAAGCCACAAGGTGACCTCATCTCCACATTCAGTCATTTTCTGAATCATACCCCACAAAATAAGCAACAAACGTTCCCTCAAGGTTGCAACAGTACTTCCTCAGCAAAATCGCACGGTGCAGGAAATGACCATAATTCTCGGTGTCTTCGATCTCAATCCAGCAGCACTCAGACTGCTGTCTGGAAGCTGTCCACGGAGTGAATAACTGCTGCGTGATGGATAGACTGGCCTGGAATGAGACGTACTCGACCGTATATTTCCTTACGTCTGCGCTACAGAACAGCTCCCTAATGCTGAGGGCTGGAACACACTAACACACAACATGTTAAAAAACATTTACACATTTATCAGGACGTGAGAGACACAACAGCAGGGCAATGAAAAACAACACTCTTGTACGGACGGACATCCAAACACTGGCTGCAGGAAACAAGAAAAAAAAGTATTTAGTTAATAAAACGCAAACCTCTATTCAAGAAAAAAATGGCTTAAATACAAACTTTTCTCATTTGTTTGAATATTGTACAAACATATTTATAAAAAACTGCCCTGTCCACTTTTAATACTTGCTACTTAAAATGAATACATGTTTTTCTCAGCACACAAAATGTGACACCGAAAAGATTCACCAATTCATTTGCAATTATCCAAATCCTATTTTGGAGACATTATTACCTCGCCGAACGGAGCGATTGAGATTAGTGAGGAAATGAAGGAAGTGACATTGCCCTCTGGAGCGTTTTATGAATGATGTTTGGAGCAGAGATAAGACCGAGTTTTCGGGGAATCAGAGGAGCTTTGGGAGGGTATGAAGAGAGAAAAGAAGCGCTTTTTCTCTTTGTCTCTCACTTTAAGATCCATTATAACAAAGTCTTATTTGGAAAACTTGGAGAGCGGCGATGGGCAGAAAATAGCTTTCTCCCGGGTGCAGGCAAGAACTCACGACTTCATAATGACTGTCTCCAGTTTAACTGAGGAAATGTAATTAACTGGGACTCGGGCACCTGTATGACTGCTGAGAGAGAGTCTGTGTTATGTGTATGTGTGATGGGGGTGGGTAGTTGCCAGGCAACTGGTGTGTTTCTGAGCAGGACTTTATAATTGGGAATGAGGGGCTGTTCGGTCTTGCCAGTAGTTTCGGTTTTCACTGTTATTCTTGTCCATGCACTTTCATTCCCACGAGCGCTCGCACACGCACCTCTATCCTCTCATACATACATGTATCATGTAACATCCCGGTTGCCAGGCAACTGCATCCTCCCCTGCCAGCGCGAGCCATAATTGGCTGGTGGCACAGAGGGACAGACGGTGCCAGATCGAGCTTCGCTGCTGCCTCCTACGTTACGCTCCTACCGGTTGCTAAGCGACAAACTCGCGCATCCATGCCTGCCTGACTTATTATTGGCTGGTGTTGTGGACGTAGCGATCACAGGTCTAAACCTGTCCCGTTTAATGTGACTAGCATGTGAACGCATACAGCAGTGTTTGTGCACTGTAGGGGATGCAGTTTAACTCATCCATCTATATTTTGCAAAAAACTTAATTCCATAACGTGATGATTTTAGAATTAAACAGATTATTCAATTAGAAGACAACTGTAGGGTGGGGCTTAATTTTTTTGACAGGAATTGATTGGTCTGTGTGAAAGAGGGCGGAACTTACTTGAATGCAGGTTTGCCAAGAAGGAAATAGATTTCAGGAAAAGCCTACAAAAAAAATAATGATAATATTTGCTTGACAGCACTGAGACATAATGGAAAACAAACAAATTCAAATCACTTCAAACACTTTTGAACACTTGGGTGCTCTCAGATTTAACAAGGTGTCTGAACATGCAAAATATGAAAAGATTTATATGAACTTAAAAAAAAACGTATCAAAAAGTTCCCAAACCAAATAATCTGAATTTGAAATGAATTAAAGCTCAGATTGATTTGTAAAATGTTACATTACAAAATGCATGATAACTATTATGCATGTATTTTTATGATCAACTCATGAGTTCTGAGTAATAAATACATTGTGATAAAATATTATAAAAACAAACTGTGCTGATAAGTGCTGATAAGACCAAATACTTGTGTTGATAAAGAAAACAGAATCAGTTTTAATGGTGATTGTTCACATTGTTCACACGGTGCTTTGTAAAGATTTTCAGTTCAGAACGCATCTCTGAAAATCAGACTCATTTCACAGTGAAGTTAGTCGGCTGAAGCTACAGTCGTGTTGTGGGAGATTTGTGGATGTGGCTGACAGTGGAGACAGGACCAGCTGGTTGACAGTAAATATGAGGTTCCTCTTCATTACCCATCATTATGACTCCAATTATCAGCCCACCAGAGATCCAAATAAACTCTGCCTGCCCCCCATTTATACTCCACCATCAACACGCTAACGAACAAGCTACGAGATTCTGACCAATCGCGGC
>JBAJNP010006733.1:0-24674 GCA_036877545.1 Yasuhikotakia modesta | reverse complement strand
TATATATAATACAATAATCTAAACATTTTCTATTATTTGTTACCAGCTGATTATTCGTCCTAGCATGTTAGCAGTGATGAATCTAAAGAGGTTTCTCTCAATCTCTCATGGGGAGATGGATGCAGCCTCACAGAAGCAGCCTGCTTTGTGTCAGCCTCAGTCCTGCCAGATCAGCTGCAGTAAAGAAGACAGAGAATAAGGTAGGTATGGCTGAATGAGTGAGTGGGTGAGTGAGGGTGGGCCTTTTGCTACACTACTCAGTACAGAGTACATGCACATCTCCAGCATGAATCAATTCGGTAACTCACCTACATTCATGCTTAAATTTTTTATTTCAACAATGTTTCAGGCACTGATTCATGTTTTTAATTTGGTCAGTTTTTATTCTTTATCTCACCTCTTCTGGGTTAAATGGGAAACGTTAAATGGCCTTGATGTTTCATCATGTCTTAAGTAAAATTACTAAAAAATTAACTAAAATTCATGTTTAACTCACAGGAACATGTTTAATAACTGCAGTGGTATTTAGTGCATATTACACATATGACATTGGAGATGCAGGTGGGCCGCTGTCACTCTTGTGAGAAAACAAGGCGTTAACCATGTGTGCTACAGTGATGTGTTCCTCTTTTACTGCCAATGGAAAGTATGCCGTCAAGAGTCACAGATGAAGAGTGCAGGGCACGTGGGGGACTAAACTCGCAAACCACACTCAGCCAACTCATCTGGCAAACTTTGAGCATCTTAACAGCCTTATGGAGATGAGTTCTTTTAAAGCACTATAGGACTTTTATTTAGGTCTGGATTCCATGCCCTGACATCAAAAGTCCCAAATGGCTCTCCAGTTTTCAACAGCTTTTTCCACAGAAACAAAGAAACTTTGGCATCGCTAATAAAATTGGTGCTTCTATTCCAAGTCAGATGTCTTTGTTAAATATTGTATCATCTACCAAGTTTATGGAGATAATTAAAAGATTGTTATCACATCATGTGCATGCTAAAAGGAAATAAAGTGTCTTTGTCAAGTACACGCCACATGTTGTGAATCGAGGCTATAAACAAAGACTTCATTAAATAGCAAATAAATTAAGAGAAAATGGCCCTAGCTGATTTTAATTCTGCGGTCTGTATGCGCTTTAATCTGCACATGGATAACAAACAGGGCCACCAAGGGAAGAAAGCTGACCAGATTGTTAAGGTGTTAGAAGACCCCTGTGTAGTGCTGAACAGAAGATCTGAATTCATTGCAGCTGGTGCACAGACATCTATGCCGAACCTCCAGCCCCCTTTCGTCAGAACTCCAGCTAGCACCTCCTTTCTCCCTCTCTCTCTTTCTAGTTTGCTGTTCAGTCTCTTGGGGAAAAGAATATTTCTCTCTTTGATTTCAATCTTGGCAGCAAATAAAGCTCTTCTCTCCCATATGGATAAATTTCCTCCTAGAAAAGGAAAGAAAAAGTGAATAAAGGACCACAAAGAGTATACAACTGGACGCTGTTAGCTAATTTCCACCTGCCCATGGACAGATGTGCATGATGGATGTCTATGGTAATTATGAGCAGTCACGACCCCATGGCTGCATGCAGTGTTATCTGTATACAGACAGACATTTATGGACAGCACACTCCTAGACATCTATAGGGTAAATGTGCTTAAGCAGAGTCTGGAGTCGCTTTGTTATGATTGGCCAGCAGTTAGTTGAAGGCAATTACATGTACTCCTTAGAGTTCTTTTTAAGTTATTATTGATGAAGTACAACCTTACTGGGACAGTCTTATCTTCCCTTTATGTTGTATGAATAATGCATTTCCATAATTATGTTGGCACTGGAAACTAGTGGGTAAGCACTTATGCATCACAAAACTTTAAGCCTTGGTGCCCATGTGGGAGTCTGGGGTTCAAATCTAGCTTGGCCTGTCTTATATATAGACCTATTTTTATAAAAGAATGGTCTGGACTTTCAAGACACATAAAACATAATGTACTATAAACTAATAAAAAAATGACTCTGGACTAAAACTAATAGATGAAAAAGAAAAAAATAAGAACACAGGTACAGATAAGCACATTAAAGTACAGAGCTAGTGAACAATATAGATATAGTGTAGCCTAATCCGGTTGGGTTGTGCTGCCAATGATATGAACACAGGCACAGATGGATAGCAGGTCAATGGGGGTGAAGTGGACTGACACGGAGAAAATATGTGAATAAAACATGTTGTGAATGTAAGAGAGAGAAACGATGAGAAGAAGATATTCAGCAGAAATCTGAGGGGCATCTGGTGAATTCCAGCACAGGTCTGCAGTGCAATGGGAGCAAGACTTCAGCTGAAGTGTTTGTGGGGCCCCTGTGGTTTTTCAACCAATAAATCCACTGCATGTCTTTAATATGGGCAGAATGTGCAGGCAGAGAAGTGCTGAGGGATGTATAGCCATTACTCAGCGGCTCACATCTGAGAGAGGAGCTTAGCCCGGGACGGCACAGTAACTCTCTTCTCTCCTCTGTGTGCAGACGGTCGCAACTCCACAGAGGTGTGAAAAAGAATGGATCTCTTGAAGCTCAGGCCACTGAACTAAAGCCTGAATGACAGCCAGGCACCAGACAGTAACTATGTGGTGTTTTCTGACTGAGACCATGTCTGTATTATAAAACACCAAGCAGCGTATTTGTATCTCAGCTGTTTGGTCAAACATTTGGTCAGGTTTTCATATATACAATATAATATACAACACATTTAAATATAAAGATATATCATATCCATTACATATTTTTCCAGTTGTGTAATAATTTATGTGGCATATATGTAAGTACATAATGAGTGTGTGTGTTCTATCACATCAGGTTACCATCAGATTTGTTGTCAGATTCTGCATGTGGATCTTTAGTACATTATCAATCATCAAATCATTTAGTCTATTTGTTCATTTAAACGTTCATTTTTACCTCTTCTAAACTGACATCTTTATTTTGTGAGATCAGCGCCATCTTCTGTTTCAGATACTACTGTTCTGTTTTCGCTGATGGCTATATAAAGTTAACAGTATGTACATACAGTAAACAACTGCTCACCAATTAATGTTTACTGTAATTGACTAGTGCTACATAACGTCTGTCCTACTATGCTTTGATATGATTAAGAGGACTGGGTGGATGGAACAGGCATTGAAACCAGGAGTCCTCATGCGATTTATTAGAAGTTCCTTCTCTGTTTACATTCAGGTTGCTAAGATGAAAACAGCTCTCACATGGCTGCATATTAGTTTGATGAACCCCAGTGATTATAGTATTCAAGCAAATCCGTGTTTGGCTTGTGCATTTGTTCTGTGCTCTGATTTGAGGCCATAGATTTCAAGGACATGCTGAAATAACATGTCATCACAGGAGGACACAATTGTCTGCATATTGGCAACAATGAGAGCTTGAGTGCAATCAAAACAGAGAATGCTGTCAAACAGGTTTATGATTATATGAATAAACTCACAATTTTCTAGCTCGCTACAGTTTCTGTCATTCTCACTGTCTCGCATCTTCCATGTGAAGCATGAAGCAAACGTTTTTGGACACAGTGCTGATTGCCATCATAATTCCTCATCTGCGATGCGCTTCTGGCTGGAGCTCAGACTCAGTCTTTTTGTAGTGCTCCATATGTCACTGTTGCCTGCACATTTGTTGGCCATCATCAAATTTAATATGCAAGATGTTTGCTAGATGTTGCTTTAGCAACTTATTTCTGTGTTTTTTTTCATCACAGGCTCATCAGCGGTGCAGAGAGACCAGTATTCTCACTGTTATGTAGTTGGAATCCATTCACAATACAAATGATCACTGTTTGTTTGTGCCTCTCCTACTCCTGACTGTGACAGATTTAAATGCTCTCTGGGACCTCACACGCAAATAACATAGCAGCAGCAGCTATGGTTGTGATTATCCCTCTCTCTTATTCCCAGTCTGGAAACCTTTTGCATTAGTGAAGATGTGATAACAGAGGGAAAGGACTAATAGAATTTGCTCTCTGTTCTGTGTCAATAAACCGTAAACACAGACAAAATACAGCATGATTCAAATGTCCACTTGTAATAATGTTTTTGTTTTTAAATTTGATACAGTGCTTACAGTATGATACAGTAATTTTTGCTTTCTCGTCACAAATTATATTTGTCATGGCCCCCATTTGCTTTAATAAGAGCTTGCACTCATGTTAGCTTCACAAGTTTGTGTAAAACCTGATGCTCTGGGTTATATCAGATGTGTTCTATCTGAGAATATACAGAAAGATTTTTTCAACAGAAGTAAAGAACAAACGATACCTATTGCAAAGGAATTATGATTTTCAATGTTACAAATGTGCAAAATTTGTCTTAAATCTTAAAGTCTTAGATCTGTCTTAAATCTTAGATCTTTGTTCCACCGTTTTTATAATTTTATATCAGCGTAAATTGGATTTTCAATGTTTTTGAACAACCAGGTTTTTAAACCCTACTGCATATAAAGCGAGCTACAGTAACCTACATTAATACCTTGTATAACTTTTTGCATGTGGGTCTCATTAATTTAAATAATTAACTTAATAGTACATTTTAGTGGTCATTATTGACAGGATTTTCACAAACAACTCTCTGCTAATAGTGCAGCATTAATCCTAATGGCACCAGGCTTAAGCATTAGGGCATTGCTTGTGTATGCTGTGATTCTTGTACTGATACTATGAACAGGCACAGACTATTTTTTTAATAATAAGGCATAGGAACTTTAAAGAAATTGGGGGAAAAAACATAAATTTCATTAATTTCAGGCCATGCATGCAAGACTAATGTATGTGTGCAGTCTTGCATGTTTGTGGGTGGCTCCATCAGTCCTGGTTGTCATTTTTCTAAAGGCTTGAATATTTCTGAGCAGTCGCTGTTCCTGTCAGCCCAAATAAATTCCTTTCTCTTCTGCTTTCGGCTTTCTCTTACCACTCTACTTTGTGGCGAGACTGTAGATCACTAAATGCTGGAGCAGCTTAAGCTTGTGGGCATCAGACATACTGAATGAGGAAAGAAACTATCCCATCACATAAAGCAAGACATGATTTTTCACAAGATACCTAAAATTAGTGTAAGCCACTGAGCTATACCATTTCTGAGCACTGATATTATAATAATACATGTTTAATATTATCCCAAGACATTGAAATGTTAATAATATATATTTAATATTAGTGTCTATGTGCAGGAGATTGCTGTGGTGTAAAATGAGAGTTTACACTCTGTTCCATTTACACTCTTGCCTGGAGTGCGTACTAAACTATACGCCGCATACAGCTCTGGTGTACTTATGACCTCTAGTGGAGGAAACTCTTAAAGTTTGTAAAGCACCACGTTTATACACACCCAGTAAACATACTTCTAAGATGACTTCAGTGTATTTTATTTCCAATTATTTTGATAGAAATATTTTGACGGGTGGGTTGCATTCTTCTTTTCAGTGCTGAAGACAAAAGTATTGCAGATGGAAAGCTTATGTTTGCAAGAATTATGTCACCCTGTTGCGCAGCAGGAAAGTACTTTGTAATGGCTGGATTCAGTTTCAGTCTCCTGTCAAGAGACCAGTGCAACAATGCAACAATATCTTTCGTATGAACAACAGATTGTTGTGTTAGCAAGAGAGTAATAATGATGATATGTTTCACAAGCACCACCACTAATGAAAGTTTTCTAAAAGTAAATTTGGACAATAGAATAAATTCAGCATTTCACTAAATTATTGAATAAAGTAGACTTGTGAAATTTCTGCTGGCAAAATACAGGTATGAAAAATAAATATATAATAAAGCAATTATATCCAACATTCATTTATCCTACATACTTTTAAAACCGACAACCTTTGCACTGCACAGAGCAGTAGGAAGATTGTTAACCAACAGAAAGCAAAGGTGTTCTGCACCAGACAATGACTAAGCACGTGTACTGAATAGAAGAAGCTTCAGAGGACACAACAGCGCTGGTAGAGTAGGATGTAAGCCAGAAATTGCAGAAACAACTCTTTGACTTTTGTAGAACAGAGCTATTGAGTCTACATCCCATGGGATAGCCTCTGTTTAGACACAGGCTGTCCTTTAGAACATTCCCTGAAGCATATTAGGAGCTGCTCAGAACGATGGAACAGGGCAGAGCATTCAATGTGGCAATGCCTTCCCTAACTGGACATAAATTACACAGTCTCTGCGTTCTGAGATGCTGATGGCTAAAAAGCTTGCAATGTAACTTGTGATCTTAACAGCATTAAGAGCAATTTAGGAACATAACCCAATTTAGGTTTAAAAGTGACACACAATTGTTAGGTCCAAATTTACTGACAGTGCTTGTAGGCGTTTCTGATTTTGACTAAAGCAAGGGTAAGTAACGAAGTTGTTTTAACAGAAAGCTTCCTCACTTCGGCAGACTGAAAGTGACTGTAAAGTGAGAGAGATAATGCCTTCAGTACCAAGGCCAAGTCCCAAGAAGGTGGGAGGCAGATTCTGGGTTGAAGCCATTCTCTTCACAACATTTAACTAAAATAGCCCAACTAAGGGAATAAAGACATCTGATGTTGATGTAACGTGTCAAGCAGTGATCATGTTCATAATGCAACATAAAACAAACTGAATTAATGTCTCTGCTGATCACCCACACATACAGGTTCTACAGCTTGAGGTTGGGGTGCCAGATCCTGTCTCTCGCTTGAGACAGAATGTCCATCTCAGTGGAATTAGCCAGAAAATATCAATCCTTTCTGATTTTGTGCAGCACTGGAGGCACAATGTTTGCCATGTTTCCTTTAGCTTCAACCAAGAGCTTGTCTGCTGAGAGGCTCTTGTCTCAGTGAGAAGCACACAGTGTTTTGTGTTAATAAAGCAGACCTTATTTGTGGGCCTACTAGTGTATTCTTTGTGAAGTGTTTAACACTGGACAGTAGGGAAAGAACACATTGGAGACAGCAGTTTTGTTAGAATCACTGCAGCTCAGCAACAGAAAAAGTAGTTTCCAACACTCCTCTTCATTTGCCTCCAGTTCCATCTCAGAGTGTTGCTCACATGTATTCTGTGACGTATTGTTTGTACAATGTTTGTGTAGTAGTGTAGCAGTTTTAATCTCGTT
The DNA here is from genome assembly GCA_036877545.1 of Yasuhikotakia modesta. Taxonomy (NCBI): domain Eukaryota; kingdom Metazoa; phylum Chordata; class Actinopteri; order Cypriniformes; family Botiidae; genus Yasuhikotakia; species Yasuhikotakia modesta. Next base: position 17,558 of record JBAJNP010006733.1, on the reverse strand, counting down.
TTGTTTCTTGCAAGTTAATTGCACAGACCTTTAATTGGATTTTATTTTCATTTTCGTTACCTCTTACAATGTGTTGCAATGTAACAATGTTTTTGAAGGAGGAAAATTGGGGCACCGCATGGACATCTTTTTTAAAAACACTTTAAAATACTAGAAATACAATTTTATTTAAAAAAAATATTTTATCAGGCGTTATGTACGCACGACTCTCTTCTCTCTTTTAGCGATCGTTTCAGGCATAAACACAGACACCTATTAGGGTCCTTTAGCGCCTCTGCATTGTTAGGACGAAACTCACGGAGCTGCAGCCGGAGTTGCCGGGGAGCGTCTGTTGTATTTACATAAAGCAACACCCAATTCTCTAAAATCGAACTGCATCATAGAAAATATTCCCTTTAGCACACTGAAAGACAAGGTAAGACGCCACGATAAGAGTAAATTTTCCAGCCCCGCATTTACAAAAGCAATATCTGTTTCAAGCTAGCGGCTAACGCACACAATCCGCACACTAAGAGAATGCGATAGCGCTTGATTGCGCGATTGACGACGCTTGCTGTCTTTAATCGGTACACGTGTGTGTGTGTAATGTGGGAGTATTAGGGCATTTGGTTGCTTAGTCCATGTTTTCTGTAAGAATGGCCAGTAGATGATGGCTGAAGTAAAGGGATGTTCAGTAGTCTGACCATCCGGTCAAGGAGAAAGAACCTAGTATGCTAGTCTTACAAGCGTTTAAAGATCAAGCCTAAGTTTAAAATATGTATGTGGCATGTTGTTCCAGTTCTGTCGTAGACTATTCAAGACGTCTATATTCGTCAAAACGCAAATGCATCCAAATTTATGTATTGAAAACAAGGTTCATTGCACAAAAATGGGGGGTTGATACTCTGTTTGCTCTGTGTAGCAAAAAAAATGCAGTCTTATGCATTGACATCTGTATTCTGTGTGAGTTTTATTCTGTGTATGTTGTTAAATATCTTAAATACACACAGTTTAAGCAAAGCTTTTGTTCTTGTTCTTAAATAGGCGTAGACGTTTCATGTTAAACAGTCTTTTTATTTGGGATTAACTTTCTTTTTACAGATGCCATCAGCAACAACTGGTGAAAATGCTGTTCATTCCTCCAGTCCAGATTTGGGCTCTGGACCTTCTGAAGCCCTCAAGCAAGTCCTCGGTGTCATTGACAAGAAGGTTCGCAACATGGAAAAGAAAAGGGTAATTTTAGTCATCTAAAGTTGTTTTTATACATAGTGTAGCTAACTTGAGATATGTATTCTGAGCCAGAAAAGGGGAAGCAAGTACAGGATTATTCACATAGCTGTCATATGTGACATTAATAGCACAAAATAATTTGGGTTTTGTCCATGTTACTGAAGTACCTGGTTATAAGATGTTATGTGAATGCTTGGCTGAAGAGATGAATTTGGCTTAATCTGAATTTGAATTGTGAGTAAACCCAGAGATTAGAAGACAAATGTAAAAATGATCTACCACCTGTAATGGACTTTGGGGTTCTAGCTGCTACCAAACGTCCAGGGTTTTATCTTAAAGAGCACATTGGCTTGTAGTGTCATTGGAGATCAGTTAAAGCTGTGTAAGTATATAACCATTTATTGTGTATAATACACAGCTTGACACTGAATGGAGTAAGGGTTATGGAGTGATTACAAATATATGTAGACTTGAATAGAAATGTTCTGGAAGGCTGAACTTGACGTTCAGCATCAAAAGAAAGTGCTGGTGGTGTTTTAGGAGAGTCGTCCCCTGTAACTGACTGCAAATGCTCTGGTTTTGAGCTGAATATTGAGTTGAATTAACACTAAATATACTCAGATAGAGCAACTATTGTTAAAGACTTGCATACAATTGCAGAGTTTAAATATTAAAAGTTTTCTTTATTTGTTTTTTTCTGAATAAGAATAGAATTTTTTAATTAGGTTTCAAATGGGGATATTTCAGCCCCACTTTATTTTTTAGTGTCAATTTATTGGCATACACGTCACAAATCAAGATGTTTTGTGATTGTTGTTTGTAGCTGAGTTAGGAAATAAATCTTTTGTTCAATTTTTAAGTTATATACTGGTGGTGTCTTTGTAGTATATTTGCTCATAGACCTAAACTGCTGTCATAGATTTTGATGTTAATGGACATCACAGTCTTTTCATGTGCAATGTTTGCAATTAATATGACCAATTTCTCTGGTAAGAGCAAGCTGAATGATTACCAGACCAGGAAGAACAAAGGAGAACGTCTCAACCAGGATCAGCTGGTATGTGTAGAATGTTAATTTTCTCACTATATTTCTTTAATATGTAATCCATTTAAAAAGGATTAAATCTCCTATAGTTTTGTATAGTGAACACACATTTTTGATTGTGTTTTTTTTAGGAAGCTTTGTCTAAAGCTGACGAGGTGACTCACAACTTGGAGTTTGCACGTGAGCTCCAAAAGAGCTTCATGGCTTTAAATGTGGAGGTATGTATGTTTTGTTTGATGCTTCACATAAAATCTTAATTTCTTAGTGTCTAGCCTCAGTGTTACCTCAGCTTCCGTATGAAGGTCATCTTGACCTCACTGTGAAGTCTGTGTATGTTTACTGGTTCTCCTTTTCTAGATTCAGAAAACTGTGAAGAAGGCAACACGGCGCGAACAGCTGAAGAGGGAGGAGGCAGAGCGTAAGCGACTGAAGGCGGTGCTGGAGGTGCAGTACCTGCTGGACCAGCTGGGGGTGGAAAGTGTGAGGCAGGACTTGACTCAATCCAGCGGAGACACCCCCTTAATCACAAAGTCCGAGCTCACCAGCCTGGACGAGTTCTACAAGATGATTGGACCTGAGCGGGACTCCAGTGTAAGGTGAGAATACGGTTGCACATAGAAAACTGGTTATTGGTAGTTGATTTGTTCTGTGCAACAAAATTGTTTTGGATTCCAGGTTGGCCGAGCAGTTTGAGGAAGCGTCCGTACACTTGTGGGAACTTTTGGACGGAAGGGATAAAGCTGTAGCAGGAACCACATGTAAGTAACTTTCAGTCATGTACATCAACTAATAAATCAAACTAATATTTGCTCTCCAGTGGGTCTGAGTGCCAATGGGGCCATCCCACACTTGGGCCCCTCATGAATGGTTGCACTTGCCACAGCTTTTGAAAGCTATGCTCTGTCTCAGAGAGTCAGCAGTGCTTCCTGCTGACTTGTGGCCCACGTCAGCAGCTGGGCAGGCAGCCAATGGTGTGCACAAAGCCTGCCTGCTGGAGGTTTCTATGATGGACGGGGCCTGCCTGGATATTTTTACCAAGAGTGCAAGAATCATAATCCTCTTGTTAGCATTTTATACACCCTGCCTATGAGCCAATACTTGTATGCTGAAGTTATTGCAGTTATGTTGGGCTGGTACGGAAATGAGTTGATAGAATCAGTGTGTGTGAAACATCTGATTTAAATGTGTCCTCACAGACAAAGCCGTTAAGGAGACCCTGGACAAGATGCTGCTAAGTGGGTACTTTGATCGTGCTCAAAATCATCAGAACGGAGTGTGTGAAGAGGAGACACGGACCGCCGCGGTGGACTCCCCAGAGAGTGAGGAGCGTCCTGCTGAGACAGGTACAAGCAAACAGCAATCTTTAGAAGAAATGTTTCCATGGCTGTTAGCTGAAGATGCTTTGTCTTCACAGAGGGGTCCACTCAGGAACACACAGAAGCTATTGAGGTTGAAGCCACAGAGGTGTGAATTGATTTTACCACCCTTATTGTTTACATGCTCACTGTTGATTGTGACTTGTGAACAGCTGTGAATAAACCTATATATATTTATTTGTGTGTATATATACTTATATACTGTATGTATACCCTTGTGTTCTATTAGTTTGTAAACAGACAGTTCATTCCAGAAGCTGCTTACAGTGGCAGTGAAAAAGAACAAGGAGGAGAGTGGAACACAAGCTCTCAGGTATGATGCACCTCTTCTGTCACAGAATACGTAAATAATTAGAGAAAATCATAACTTTTATAATCATCATGTAAAATAATCATTTTATATTTTAATAATGAAATTTTAATAATGATTTACATTAGTGATATAAATATTTTTGTTTATGAGTGTTTGAATGCATGATGGTGTCGGATGTTTTAAAGATTCTCTGTTGTGTGTGTGTGTGTGTGTGTGTGTGTGTGTGTGTGTGTGTTATTTGACTGAGAGCACAAAAGTGAAAGTAGTTTCATATTTTAGTTACTCAGTTACTTATTTTGCCTCCCATCAAACTCTTTCAACCTGGCAGGCGTTGAGCTCCCTCCAGCAACCACAGCCGCCACCCGCAGCCATGAGCCCGGCTCTGGTCAGCTCAGAACCACACACACTGAACAGTGTCCTGGCCCCCCCTGCAACAGACCCTGTGGTCAGAAAGCAGGTTGTCCAAGACCTCATGGCTCAAATGCAGGGTACCTTCAACTTCATGCAGGTTAGAGCAGAATTTCTCACTCCTCATGCTTTAACATCAAGTGCAGAACACCTTTTCTGATTCTTGTGATAATGTGACACAGGACTCCATGCTGGAGTTTGAAGGACCCCCTTTGGATCCTGCTATTGTGTCTGCGCAGCCAATGAAACCACAGATGGTCTGTTCTCCAGGTTGGTGTTTCTATAGTAACTGTAAATGAACAGTTCACCTTAAAAACAAAAAATGATTTACTAAATTCTGTGTTGTAGTTTAAACCAATTATGGTGCTTTTTGATGCATCCAGTAAGGTTGTTAATGACATCACATGCCTTTGGTGTGAGAGTACAGATGTATTTTTCATGCTTTTTTTATTTTCATGCTTTGGATGTCTTAAAACTCTGCTCTTTAGCTCACACAGAATCCAGACTACCCCAACACAACACGATTCCTGTGCAGGCAGAACCCACGCAAGTGAGTTACATTTACAGCACAGTGTGCTTTAAAACATTTGATTTCACAAAGCAGAGTGTCTATCGTAAACAAAACTAAATTGTCTGTTTCTTCTGCTAGGTCCCGATGGTCTCTCCTCCAAAAGAGGCCTTCTCCACACCTCCCCTCTATCAGCCCCCTCATTCCTCTGACCCTCGACCGCAGACAGACTCCATCGAGCCCCTTCAGGTAACCATGTGTTCTGCAGCAGCTTTGAAGATGCTGTGTGTACTGTTTGGCTCGGATATGTGAGTGATGTAGAATATACACACTCTAGGTGTCCATGCCTCTGTCGTCTGAGCAGCCCCCCACCCCTTCCTCTCAGCCCCAGGTGTTTCAGCCTGTCTCCAAACCCCTTCACAGCGGCATCAACGTTAACGCAGCTCCATTCCAGTCCATGCAAGCGGTAGGCGTCCACCTTTCTGCCCCGCTCTCCTCTTCACCCTCTCCATTCTGTTTCATTCTGTGTAACATTGTTTTTTGAAAAGAGTATTTTTTTATGCTCTTTTCTACAAGACTTTGAGCTTGTTAATCATGTTGCTTTAAGTCCATTGTTTACCCTTTGTGGTCAAGCCGTTACATGCATAACTGTAGGAGTCAGGATTGAGTGAATTGGGATGGGCTATTATGTTTATGGTTGGGTTTTTCAGCCTGTAATATGTTTATGATGATTGTCCCTGCTGGTTTGATTTCTCTGTTAGGTGTTTAATATGAATGCCCCAGTTCCTCCAACCAATGAAATGGATTCTCAGAAGGTTTCCAGCCAATACCAGAGTAGTTACAGCCAGGGTTTCAGCACGCAAGCTACTCTTCCTGCTGAGCAACAGGAAATGCTTCAAGAACCCATGCAGTCAGGTAAGAGTAATTTCAGTAGTGACTCAAGCATTTCTTGCTTTCGCTGTACTGTGGAACTAAGTGAACTTTATCTTTGCATCTGACACAGAAAACACTAGTTATAGGAATGAAGAAGATAGACAGACAACATAGTACATAATAGTTTCCTAAGTTGTTCTGATGAAGTGTTCCGATATTGTCTTTCCTTTGGCACATTAGTAATCATTATAAAATACTGAATTTTAATTTTTTGTGTGTGAACGTGTTATTTAAGGTTTAGTATTACTTTGCAATGTACAACAGTGTTAGCAATGTTACATACAAGTCAAAATCTGTTAGGGGAAATAATGGAGCAACAGTTACATATACAGATGTACTATACAAGATAAACTTTCAATTGCTTTTGAACTTTTCATAAATATAGCGAGTATCAAATCAGTTGTTCTTATGCGTTTCATGGAACACCTCTTTTCATGCAGTCTCCTTCCACTTGATCACAGTTGGTCTTGCATCTTTTTGCAACACTTCAGATCAGAGATATGAAACTACTGAGTGTTTTATGCTACTAAGTAATTTAATTATTATTAAATATGAAACTAGTCAACTAATGGAAATCTTTGGTCAGGGCAGCCTTACTTGTCTTGTTGTTCTAAGTGTTGTTTCAGGACTGTATTTGGTTTATGTTTCTTAGTCGTTGGCCCTTTCCATTCTCAAGACCAAGGTATTCCATCAGCAGGGGGACACCAGTCTGCACCTCAGCAGTCTTCTGGTCAGGGCACGGGTTTTGGACGACCAGGTCAGTCCTTTTACGGCAACAGAGCAATGCCACGCGCTGGACCCAGAAATCCCAGAGGGGCTTTGAATGGTTACCGTGGGCCATCGAATGGATTTAGAGGTGAGATGCAGCCACCTCGTTATTTTTAAGGAAGTGACAGTCTGAAATTTACCATTAAAATACATCTTTATCCATAGGTGGATATGATGGCTATCGTGCCCCATTCCCCAACACTCCCAACACTGGCTATGGGCAAACTCAGTTTAACACTCCACGAGATTACGCCAACAACACCTACCAACGGGTACCTGAAAAATAATGCTATAAAACCGTGGAAGTGATGTGACAAACGTGTGATTGCAGTAACATTACTAGGAGTATGTTTTGAAGGCATGCTTATTTGTTGTTTTTAGGAAGGGTATCAGCAAAGCTTCAAGCGAGGAGCAGCCCAGGGACCTCGGGGTTGCTCTCGAGGTAATGCTCAAGCCATGCGATCCTAAAAGCTTTGAGGAGACTTGTTTCTGTTTGGCCACTTTCAACATTCAGTTCTTGAGAATGTTTCTCTAAGCCCATATTTTTACTCCTGTCAGTGGTTTGTTTTCGGCTTATTGATTCAAGTAAGCCCGCTTTGATAGTTTTAATATACTAATGTGTTTTACAGAGACACGTAGAGCTGAAACTGTCAGTGTTGTGATTTTCAGCTAGGTCTTGTTTAAAACATAAGTATTCCTGTAAACTTGAAAGATTTTCATTAATTTATTTTTTTTATAAAATAAAATGCAAAAAGATTACTGCCACTGTCAGTCCAACCTTAGAGTGTTAAGATTTTTTGTTGGCCTGTCCCTCCTCCCCATACTTGGTTCTTGCCTGTGTTTTTGGTACTGAAGGCATTAACTGTTTTTTTTTTTTTCACCCCGTTTCAGTTAGTTTTATGCTTTCCTGACCTTTGTATGCTCGTCACTCTTTGAGAGAATGTTTCAATAAAGATGTGTTGCATTACCTGCTTGTCTGCTGCTGCTTTTTTGCTCTTTGCGCACGGAAATCCTTACACCTGTCCTGTGACCCTTTCCTGCTGAGGAGCGGGGACTAACTATTTCCTTAGCCTTCTAAGGGAAGACAGATGATTGGTCTGTTCACCGGGCAGGTTTCGGCAGCTCTGCTGTTGCTTTTCCGCCTTTGCTGATGAACATCCTGCTTTCCAATCAAATTAAAGGGATAGTTCACCCAAACATAAAAAATGCTTAAGCATTTTTAGAAATTCTTCTTGTACTGTCTTGGGATCAGTGAGGATATTTTTCAGCTTTAGGTGAACTTTCACTTTGAAATGAAACATCATTAAAATTGTTGTAGCCCTGAATTAAGCTATGTTTACCTTTAAATTGTGTAGTCACCTTTCATTGGTTCAAAATTCTTAGCAAATGATGCATTTGTGCCCCCTGTTATGCAAATTGAAATAACAGAAACATCAGCAGTCATTTGATAAATAATATAACTCATCTTAGCCCTATGCCCCAAAAAAACTTATGATTTCAATAGAGATCACAATAGACAAAAAATGTTTTCACTGAGACAATATCTATTTTAGAGAATTGTTGTGCTACAAATAACAGAACAAATGTGCAGAATTTTGCACTTCAATTTAATGTGTTAAGACTATATACATATGTGTTTTATGAGTGAACATGAGTGAAAATACACCTGCATACAATTTGCAGGTGTATTTTACCTTTGAACAAAAATATATTTATAAATTAACATTACAATTGTTGACTGGTGATAGTTAATGGATGAAATAAGTAGAATCTTATTGTACAGTGTCATAATATGCCTGTTTTTTTTGAAGGTTTTTCAACACCATTTTTAAAGCTTTAGTGCTAATAATTAGCCTCAAAGGTACTGAATGATTAGCCTGACATTAGACTGTTAATCAGTATTGATTCTCTGATGTATTTGGGTTTCAGGACGAGCGGGATCATATCGGTCCAGCAGAGGAATGGGTCCTGTGGCTACACAACAGACCAGCTAAACCCAATAGTTTAGCCATTATCAGCCATGTTTCACACTCTTACCTCTTCTACTCATTGGGACTCTTACATGCAATCTGTGACACTCCAGACCATGTAGTTAGATGACAACATCGTAGCAAGTAACACCATAATCGATGGTTTTGTGAACCCAGTAACAATGAGACAAGCACTCACTGCAATGTAGTTGCTCAGAACTCTCAAATCTCTCAAGCGTTCGCTACTGCACAGCCTTTAAACATTTCAGACAGAACACGTGCCTTTGATTATGGGTGTCTGGATTTTAATTGAACCTGGTGGGGAAATGACTTGGAACATGTAGCTGGGAACAGCCACTAGATGTTGAATGTGAAGTACACCACATACCAAAGGCACTTTGATTTTGGCCAAACGGATTTAGTTAATGTGAAGAATTAACTTGTATGTACTGTATTATAATGTTGTTTTTGGCTCATCCAAATGGTTTACAGGAAATTTATTGTACTGTATGTGGCTGAATGACTGCTTCATTGTATTTCTTCCGATGACTGTTGATTAGCGTTAATGCTTACAAATAAATGATTTTGAAGGACAAGTTGTTTTTGAGCTCTAAAATATGAGCCGAAAGATTCTGTTTTTTTAGTTACAATACACTTGTACAATCCAGCACACATTAAGCTTTAAGCTACTAGGTTTTTGACATGGGTTTGTATAGTTTAACAGTCTGCATTGTCAACAAAAAGACTTTTCAGTTACTCTAAATGCTTGGTGGAATCTCATCAGTCATGAATTTAAATGCCAGGTAGGAAACGTTTTTCCAGACACAATTTTTGTTCAAAAATTGTCTCAAACTTTAAGTATTACTTTTTTGCGCAAAAATGTCTAAATGGTCTAAATATGTAATTCTATGGAATGCACAGGGCCATTAAATATTTACTTAATCTGACATATGCATTGATGGGATGTCCTACATGCCTATTAAACACTATTTGCATACATCGTGTAAACTGTAAATGTGTTTTGAGGGAGTAAATGTGTTTAGCTTGCTTTTGCTTCCTTTCATTTAAAAGATATTCCATTCACTTACATGCATTCACATTTAGTAATTGCACAGTATGCATGGTTTGATGCCTTGCTTGTGAAAACAACTGAGGTTTATTTTTAAATAAATGTTTTATTGACATGTCTGACATCACTTGTAAAGTTTCTAAAGTAGACAACGATTAAAATTAAGAGTAGCCCTAAACAATTTTAAAAAATGAATCTGTAAACTTCCAGTCAAGTTCAACAATATTCTGACGCAACCAACTAGGTCCCAATAGTTGGGTGGATCCTAAAATTCCTGAAACAAATGCGCAAACCAAAAGCTTACACAGGCATCCAATTCCATCGTGTCAACAAATAAAACATCTGCAACAAATGAAAAATATACTTGCAATAACAAATAGAAATCAAACGCATATCAAATAGCAAAGTCTGCATTACTACAACTGCATTATGCTTATGAAACCAGCCACTTCCCAACTAATCAACACTGCAGCACACATGAACACTGGTACTCATTGATTCATACTGGGCAGGAGGTACTGTTTGCTGAAGTCTCTGTGGGTCTGGTGCTGGGTCGGCTCCTCCACACATTCACACACTGCAGTAAAAGCTGCACAAAAGAAGGTCTTATGGCACATTATTGTGGTCAAGGGGCACCTGTGGAAGATCCTGGGGTAAGTTGTAGTGGCCTGGAGGCATTGGCTGGTTGTGTTTGATATCTGGGTGTGCTTGTCCTAAATCCTGTTGATTCTGGGGTACATCATTTTGTTCTGGGGGGATGTCTTGGTGTCCTGGGGGCAGAGGCTGGTGTTCAGGGTGTGGAGGAGGCTGGTTATGACCTTGAATCTCAGGAACAGCGTTTCCTTCCCCTGTTTTAAGAGACTCAGAATTAGAGCTCTACACTATATTGGTTCTGTTACTGTATGAATGCCGTTTAAGAAAATGAATGAATACTTTGTTACTTTGACCTTTCATTACAAACTGTGGGTGGGAAATTTTTCTAAATCTTTCTTTACAGCACAGAAAGTGAATAAGCAATAAGAAATGATCTCACATGGTGACTCAATGTAATAATTATAATGATTACCCCAGGTAGCTGTTGTTATTTCACAATTTACAAGTTAGCCGTTACATGTTACTTCAAACTATTACTTACCATGCATTTCAGGTGGAGGCTGTATATTCTGCATTTTTAATCGCTCCATATGTTCCACAGCCTGAGAACGAAGACAGAATGAGTGAATACAGAGAGTTGTGTGTAGTCACACTTCATACTGTGAGAAGATTCCAGAACAGCAGTTGAGGTACCTGCTGCAGCTCTATCTTCTGAGCGTTGAGCTGTTCCTGCTGTCTCTCCAGCTCCTCTTTCTGTTTTTGAAGGTCAGCAGCTTTCTGGTTTAAATCTTGCTCCTGTTTCACCAACTGCTCCTCAAACTCTCTCATTTCTTCATCTGTGTATGCCTGGTTCTGCTCTAGAGTCTGAGGTACAGCCACATTAAATCAGTTCATAGGCTTTACAATTAATGAATGCTTTATTCTTATATTATCTTTCTCAGTATATTTGTTGCATGTATTTAAGGGAACATTAAGCAAAAATGGACTTGGTTTTTACTGAAACCTGTCTTTAGACTCACTTCCCAGCTGTCTGGTTCAAGAAACTCTTTCTTCTTTGTGGCAACAAGGAACTCATCTAAGGACACTAGTCTGTCTTTGTTGGAGTCAACCTGTGAAGGCCAGATGGTTAGAATATTTACGAGAGCCGCGAGTCTTTGCAAAGTTTACAGATCATGCAAAGATGCTGTAAATCACAACTTTTAATTTGTTATTATTTAACCTCATTCATGACATGTTCTCTCATTCGCAGCCTCTCCTCTTCCATTTCCACCATGTCATCCTCTTCATTAGTGGGATCATAGATCTTTTCAAGCTTAAACAATAAAATCACACAAAAATCCTCTTTCATGCTATATAACAGAAAAGCAATTACTACAATCACTATTTGAGATGTAATGGTAAATATCTGAGATGTAAATGTGATTTATATAACATTAGGGGTGTGTACCTCCTTAGTGAATAGGGCTTCCAGCTCTTGCTCATCAAAGAAGCCATCTCCATTTGTGTCTGCAAATGAAGTGACAACATGAAATAAGTATGTAATTTTGTCCTGTTGCTACAACCGCTGAGCTGCATGAGAATTGTCTACCGTGCAGATTGAAGAACGTTTTGGGGTCGAAATCTTCAGGATCAAGACCATCAGCCTCCTCCCACACTTCTTTCAGTTGATCTTTGCTTCCCTACGGATCAAAAAAAAAGAACCATGAGCATATCCGCCATAAAGCCACTGACATGCAGAGATATCTGGATACATACTGGATGGTTGACTTTAGGGTGATCAGCATGTTTCTTCTTCATCTCCTCATAGTGCTCCTCCTCTTTCCTCCTCTCCTCCTCATCCAGTGTCTTCAGGTGTTCTCGTCTCTCATGCTCCTTCATCATCTCATACCTCTTAAATTCTTCATGCCTTTCCTTGTCGTAATTCTCCAGATCTTTTGTAGCCTGTGTTGTGAGATTACAAATTGTTTATGTCTGATATTTGCTTAATGCACCATATATTTTCAGAACACAGTCTTTTATTGCATTTGTTTACTAAAGAAAAGGAACTTCTCTACTGTCAATGGTAGAGGTAGTTATGTTGTGCAATTTTTTTAATGCAACCAATAACTCACTTTATAAATAAAACTGAACAATCCTTCTAAAAGCTTCTGCAATTATACTGTCCCAGGCATTAAAGAGAATTTGGGGAATTTATTTTGCCATTTTCAGCATCTTAGTTAACACTCAGAAACAGATCTGTTTGTACCTCTGTTAAGGTTGAGCTTAATAAACATATATTCACAATATCTGGACAAAATACACCTGCTGATTTGCATTCGCAACGCACATTGTAAGATGGAGTGTCTGAGGTGGAGCTAATAACTGTCATAAACATACTGCTATTGTGCATCAGATATACACAATGATGACTCTCCTATTATCTGTTAATAGAGACAATCATGTAGATTTTTTAGGCATATGTTCTTGGCAAAATACAAAAAGCATTTCTTACCAATGTCTGAGATATTGTATAAACTAGAATGACCTGCCACTGTGCATAAAGTATCTGTATTTGTCTTGAGACAGGTTTTCATTTTTATACTCAGATTGGTTTTGTTTTTTGTTAGTGTACTTGCTGACCTTCAAATGAGAACAAAGAGTCTCACTGTGTCTTTGATTTTACATAAATTACATGATATTCTTTTAAAGAGTACAGACTGTATTTGTGGAACACAAACTTTAGACAGTCTAATGTCAATTAATTTTGTGACAACCTTTTTACTGTGAAACAATCAAACTGTATGTTCTATTTTTATATTAATAAATTGCCAAAAAAAAGGAATTTTAAAACTTTTGCATTCATTTAAATAATCTTTAAAATAATGGACATTTTTGTTGTGACTATAATGAGGTTTAGCTATGCTAAATTCTGAAAAATGTTCTTATCCACTATAAATTACAGTGCGAGTAAAGAATCTATAATATATATTTGTAAAACCCAATCCGGAAATCATGAACAATTGGAAATATATAGAAATCTTTTGCTCAACAATTTGAGGAATATTATCTGTACTTTCCCACACCTAAACACCTTTGGAATTAACAAATTTAGAACAAAGATTTCTTTAAAATATCAGTTGAAGTTGTAGTACAGGGATTTTTTATAGGAATATTTAAGCCTGTTAATTAGTAGAGGGTGTGTTTAGCACCTTTTGCATTACAAGCACCACATCCAACCATGCAAACACAGAATTAACAGCCACAGCATCAAATGAAACATTGGAAGTGAAGAAACAACATAATTAAAGTCATACCGATTTAATAAGCCTGTCCAGATCCTCAACTTCAAATGTGTGCGGGTTCATGTGGTTCAGATATTCAAACTGTTTCAGTAAAGCTTGGTGATCTACAGCAATGTCTGAGAAACAAAAGAGAGAACTGCTTTCAGAAAATGCTTAGGACCTTTCAGTTATTTGACAGGTGCTTTTATCCAAAGCAACAGTACATTCAAGGTATACAATTGATTTAAATCATGTTTTTGTTCATTCATTAACATGTTATTACATACTACACATGGGTCATTACTCATTACTTCTAGCATGTCATGTTTGTCACACAGTGGATTGCATCATAGATTTGTGCAAGAGTGCAGGATTGTGCAAGAGATCTCAGTTATTTTTGGCAGTAATGGCAGGATCATTTCTTTAACAAACCAGACAATTAAAAGCACAAAAGACTGTTTGTGTGTTTTTGTGTTTGTAACACCAAAAATAATATATTCACTTAAATAATATTATTTAATAATATTTCACTTAAAATATTCTATGTAGAAGCATTTGAGGGCTGGTCTCACCATTTCCTCCTTCAATGTCCTGCTTGGCTTTGATAAGGGTTCTCAGACGACTGACCTCTTGCCTCTTCAGTTCATCCAGCTTGGTTCTCACATGGTGGCTCACAAAGTCAAGCTCTTTAGCCAACTTCCCTTGCTGAAATCGGCAGGAATTTACGGATTAGCTTTCTGTGATCTTTGTGCTACACAGTACTAACACAAACAAGCTGTTTCTTACTTTTATATCTTCCATGTCTGTGTTGTGGAGTTTATCTCTGAAATGTGGATCTTTCTCAAGGAAATCAATAACTTCCCTGAGATAACGGTCATAATGGAGTCCGGTGTCCTACAAAATAATAAAGTGTAAACTTTAATTTTGATGTTTAATTATTCTAAATGCTTCAGAAAGTTAGGGCATGATGCACACACAATAAGTAATCATGCATGCTTATGCACTTACACTTATAGGTCTACTGACACATAGGTCTAGCATAACTTGCTGCCAGGGCTTTTGTAATTGACTTACAGTATATCTGATAGCTTACCGCACTCTGAGGTGGCTCGATGACACTTTCCTCTGGGAGCTTTACCTTAGTTTTATCTATACTTATTGGCACTGCATTGCCACAGAATATCACACCGGCCAACACAAGGCAGCTGGTGAGAAGCCCCTTTAAAAAGACCATCTGGAAAGATCAGCACACAACGATATTAGACAGCGATAAGGACACTATCGCTGTATTAATAATTGATGCGTACTGGTGGTGACATACAGGCAGACATGCTAAGAGCCGCCTGCCTAAACACCAATTTTGGGCATCATGTGCTAATTTTAAACCGAACATTGAAACTGAACGTGTCTTGATGACTTTAAATACTGTCTAGGTAGGCAGCTAACCAGGATTTGCGGCTGGCTGGCAAATAAGCGCTCGGAACCCGTTACTAAGGAAAGGCAACAGTAACAAACCATTTTCTGGCCACTATATTAAAATGATAAATATATACACGGTTATGTTATTGTAATACAGTACTGCCGTTTGCCAGGATGGCTGATTTCGACCCATTGGCTAATTTTACTAGCTCTCCTTTGCTCGAGGCTTAACAGCAAAACTGTTGACCATTTCATTGGTAAAAAGTTGATTTAGTGATGCTGTATCTGGGTTAAGGTACCTGGAGCGTCATTCACAATTACATCATTTGACTTACGGTATCCGATCAGTTTGTAGCGAGCTATCTCGGGTGTTTTCCGCCTCCTTTCATTACCGCTGTCTTCCTGTCTGTCCGCTATCTTGGACTGATGATGATGACTTACACTAGCAGATTTAGAGAGGCTAACGAGCTAACCGACTAGAGCCACAGAAGACAGACAGCACATACTCGTATATCAGACGCTGTTATGCTGCTAATAGAGTGGGGGTGCATGGGGCTCAAAAAGCCAGATCCTCCACTGAATCGCATTCAACACTCAAGACGGGGTTTGTCTTATTTCGGAGATAATTACATATAATGATACAGTTTAAAACTACTTTTTAAACGTAATAATTATAGGCTTTGGTGCACGTGGTACAAACACAAATTTATACAGATCATATCTGTAATATTTTTTATAAAGGAAACGTACTACACGTATTACACACTTTAGCAGTAATAAGGAAAGTACTTTATAATTACAGCGCGATTTAATAGCAATTAAAAGAAAATATATATCGACCACTTAATTTGTTTCACGTAACATATTTTAAAGGACAATTATTATTTAGGCATCTCATACATGACCAATTGAATTACACGTCTGGGCCACTAAGTCCCGCCTACTTTGAAATTTGTTTTAAGCTAGTTACCGTTCTTTGCGTTTATTCCGTTCTGGTTGACTTACAACTTGAACGCCGCCTGCTGGTGTCTTAAAAAGACTTTGAATATAATATTTTAATATATAGTATTTCTTTCTTTCTTTCTTTCTTTCTTTCTTTCTTTCTTTCTTGCTTTCTTTCTTTCTATTATAAACAATTTAGAAGAGGTGACAAGGAAAGTAATTAGTAGCAAGCACAAAGGTAAATAAATAAATAAAATATTTAGAAAAAATGAAAGAAATACAGAAAAATTAGACATTTAAAAGTTCGTATACAATATATAATACATGAATATTAATAGAATTGATACGCCACACAGGAAGCTGTATTTTACATCACTTCCGCCTCCAAACTTCATTTCCTCTCGGCCTAAACTCGATCGTTCTTTTTCCTCGCTCTCAAAACCGCTATCATGGGTCGTATGCACGCTCCCGGGTACGTGTATTTCGTGACAAGAAACCACCACACTAGCAGCATGAAACGCTGATAACTCTTTGTAGTACACTTTCGGCTTTTACATTTACATCATGTGCGCGGTAAAGTGACTTTAAAGGGAGTTAGAAATCCGGTTCACGTTCTCCTGTATAACGTGACGATAGCACATGTAGTGTAAAGAGCTGCACGCTCGGTAGATGCTTTTATGTTAAGAAGCCGAAGCACGACTAGTTGTGCGCCCTGGCTTTACACCTTTCTGTACAGGTGTCATGTTTGTATGTATGTAACGTAACGTTTGTTATCAGACATACGAACGAGTGTTAGGATCGGAAACGGTACAGTAACAGAAACATGTACAGTATGACTTACTGCTTTATTTATGCTGCGCTGCTAGTTGACAATAATGCGGTACATACGGATTATTAATTACTACTTCTGTCAAACTGTAATGGTTATTTTTTTCTTTCAGCAAGGGTTTGTCCCAGTCGGCACTGCCCTACAGAAGAAGTGTCCCCACAGTGAGTCTTGGTTTTAATTCCGCTTGTTTGATCTGTGATTTAAAGCAGTCAGAAACGTTAAGCATTCATTTTCTGTTTTAGTGGCTCAAACTGACATCAGATGATGTTAAAGAGCAAATCTTTAAACTGGCCAAGAAGGGTCTGACCCCCTCACAGATCGGTAAGTTGTGATTTACACGGACTCCTGCCATAGTAGAGGGTGTGGGGCATGATACCAGTACAATTCTATGTCAGTTTAGTTGCTATAATTTATTTTTTAAACCTTGTGTAAGACCAAGTAGTTCACAACTGTTTAAACCTTCTACATAAACTAAGAATTAGGTCAACAAAAAGTGCAGCAACATGCTCACATTAATGTTGTAAGTTAGACTTGAATGCAAGTTCGATTATGGAATATTCTGGAAGTTTTTGCAGAAAACATTGCAATTTTTTCTGTAGATTATGTAGGCATTGACTGTTGCATATGCATTGGACTAGTGTTTTTATAGTCTTCTGTAGCAGACCATAATTTGTGTCTGTGAACAATTTAACCAGCAGTTATTCTAGAGTTAATATCTCTTGCTCTTCATTAGGTGTGATCCTCAGGGATTCCCATGGCGTTGCCCAGGTGCGTTTTGTTACCGGCAACAAAATCCTTAGGATCCTGAAGTCCAAAGGCTTGGCTCCTGACCTCCCTGAGGATCTTTACCACCTCATCAAGAAGGCTGTGGCTGTGAGGAAGCACTTGGAAAGGAACAGAAAGGTAACGTAACAG
>JBAJNP010006732.1:0-24686 GCA_036877545.1 Yasuhikotakia modesta | reverse complement strand
AAAAGCGCAGTACTGTATACACTCAGCTACATTGTCATTTTTAGGTTAAAGCCTGTGCCTCTCATTTAGAACATGTGAAAAGTACATGAATCACAGGAGTGAAATGATCCTTGCTAACATACAGACTTATTGTGCAATAGGAGATTTTGTCATTAAAATTAATGTGTTTACTGCCTTGAGGTGAGCATTTCCTGTGACGCTGTATAATTATCTATACTAGTTATATTAACATATGGAAATATGCAGTCTATAGCTATTATGCTGATCCTTCAAAGACTTCATTTTGTTTACATATTAATTTATTTTTGCATTAGCAAAGAAGTCACAGCCTTCGGCCTGCTGACATTTTCATATAGTTGTCATTCCCATTTGTTTATACAGTATACTGTACCAAGAACCACATACAATGTTGTGTAATGTTGTAATATTTATATGTGACATGTTCTCAGAGGAACATAATATTCTGTTTACATCAAGTTCTGCTAGCTATACAATTCATACATGAAACCATCTGTGGCACATACTGTACTTGTATTGGTATGACATGCAGTTATAGCAAGACAATCATGCATTCAAAACAGCATAAACCTGTAAGTTGGACGTGAGCCCCACCTAGACTGAGAAACAGCTATTTCCAGGCCACTTATGCAACTATAAATGCTGCCATTTCAGACGCTAATGATCACTAATGTGGCCTCACAGAAAAGGCAATGAGTCTGAACCAAAAAAATACAGAGCAGCAGGAATTGGCAAAGCATGGGCCTTGGTGTGAAAATAATAATAATAATAAAAAAAACACATTACTTGGCATGTTCTGGGCCGCTATTAAAGCAGCTTTCCTTATTCCCAACTGTGTTCCCATAATTCTTGGCAGCTCCTGTAATCCCACTGCAGTGAGCAATTAGTCAGAATGACGTTCACCTTGCAACCCTTTTCCCCCGGCTAAAAGGGACGCTCACCTTCACAGATATATATGGCATGTGGGCTGAAACCACACTATTTCTGAGGCTATTACTTTGTCTACAAAGCTCTCTGTGTTGCCGGTCGCAGCTGCAATGCAGCAAAGCACATATTAAGGAACATAAATGTTTACACACAAACCTAAACCCAGACTCCACTTTGATTTTGCTTCTCATTTTCACCAGCTGACAATCTGATGAATCCTCCTACTGTATATTGTGCTTCAAATGGAGTTATGCTTGTTTTCAATTTCGCCCCTGGTCATACATAGCATTTGTTTCTCTGTATAAGTTCTCCTTAGGGATCCCAGAGAGCTCACATATTAACCCTTTAATGAGAGAATTAATTAATTAAGACCCAGCTAACAGGGAATTTGCTGGCTAACATTATCTAAACGTCCTTGTGTTTTAAAAACATTGTGCTGTAACGCTAATAGAATGTTCATAGCATTATATATCACATATATCAAAAACATTAGTGGAACACAAACGTCACAGAATTAAATAACATTTGAATAATGTTCATAACCAAGCAATAACATTTGGAAACTAATGGAAACATAACAAACCACAAAATTGTTGTTGTTGTTGTTACAAAATGTTCCAGTGGTATTTATGAATTGTTTAATTAATTTGTAATTTTTACATATTAATTGATAATAAAATGGTTGAGATCACACATATAATAGACATGCAAATTGACAAACTAAAGTGACAAAATCAAAAGTGTATCATTTTGCTATTCTGGGGATGTTAGAGGTGATGGGGCATTGTAGACTATAAAAATGTTTAAAATGATGACTGATATTTAAAAAAGACTTAAGCCAGCTCCTTTTTAAGCACACGCCTGCAAATTGTTGCCGTTATTGACTTCTAGATACAATCTTAGTCTGTTTTGAAAAGCAATCAAATGATCGTTTTCTTTCTTACAGTTTAACACACAATTAAAAGTAAATGAACACACAAATGGTGCCCAAGAGTCTGTCAGCTAACATTCTGGGTGAAAATGTCTGCAAGTTATGCAAAAATACAGAGGCAAGAACATGTAACAGTAAACACTAGTGAGAGACAAAATGCATTGACTGGTCCAAAAAAGGTGTGAGAATAAATCTAACACACTATTATCACAGACAGCGAATAACTGAAAGCAGTTGGCCTAAAAGAACACAAATGCTTTAAATGTGATTAATATGATTATGAAACAGAGTAAATAAATGATCACAATAAAAACTCATTAACTGTATAAAACAAACTAGTTATACTTTACATCTTGCATTTTAAACAAATGAAATTCTACTTATACATCACATATTTCTTGAGGTCTAAAACTAAGGCAACACTGAAACATTTTGGGAAATAATCTAAAAATAAACAGTAATAGACAAAGTTTTAGGATCAGGAAAAATAAAACGGAAAAGTTAGCAATGTTAAACTTCTAGGTCAATAACCAAATTTAAGCAAAATTATGATATTGACCATGCTAATTCCTTTGCAGAAAGGTCAGATTTTCTTGTCTCTTGAAGCACACAAGATGCCCTTTGTAACGTTATCAAGTAATGCTGACATAACATGGATCATCAGGTTTTGCACAAACATCAATGTCAGCTCAAGTGCATGCTGTCAGTGAAGCAAAACAGGAGACATTTCTTCATGTACAATCTTTCCCTCAATTTGCTATGCTAAAAATACAATTTGTCAAGAAAAATTGCAACTCTAACGCCAAATTAGAAATATGCAAATAGAAGCTTTTTTTACGAGTAGTCTTAGACTCTGCTGTACACAGCGCATACAAATGTGTGCAATTTACACCCACTATAAATTGCTTTATTCCGACCAAACTAAAAACATTTTATTGGGGTACTATAGTGATGGATTCAAAGCACTGATTTGCATTACAACTATTATGAATATAAAAGGCATATATTTCCATATGTTTCAAGGTGCGTGACAATATAATTCAACATCAATCTCATGACAACTCATAATTATTTTATGCTGTAGACGACTGGTGGCTAATTCATATGAATTTGAATGATATTGCTCATTGTTTTTCATCAAATCTGTTTTGACCCCAGTGATGGTTAGGTTTAGAGGTAAACCTTCATGCTTGTTGCTTTCCAAAATCATACATTATATTCACACTAAACCTCCGCAAAATAGTTCAGTTTTCCTGTCAGATCAGGATGAAATATTGCAGCATGGCGATATCAGTATTCCACTGATATCCTACTTTAACTGTGTGTGTGTGAAATATGAATATAAAAAACATTAGCCCATATTGTCAAAACAAGCCCCTCATTAGAGGCATCCTGCCTTGTTGTGGGAGCCACAGTATTTGACAGCAGTATTAATATTCATAACAAAGCCTACATTAAGAATGCTCTGAAAGAATACATAAGGAAACTATTTCAGCGGACGCATCTCTCACAGCCACGGCTGTGACAAAGGGTTGGTGGCTGGTGCCTCTGCAGACCTGAGAGCACAGGTCGCTTCGTGCGTGGCTTGATAAACTGCCCACACTACAACAAGGAAGGGACTGATTAAATCAGGACTCAGCCTCGGCTGCTAACCGCAAATTAAAGCCGGCATGCTGATGGAAAGGTCAATTTTACACTGCACCAAGAGCCCTTCACGTCAGAATAAGGAAGCGTGCATGGGCGGCACTGAGTTTGGTAATTTGCCATTAGTGAGAGGAGGGTGAGCAGTTTAATGTAATCCTCCATCTTAAAAGCTGTGATGACAGATATTCATCAGCCAGACTGAATCTGGGCAGTTTAACAGAGCTGCAGTGAACTGATCTCTCTGTGGATGTCTTCCTCTATTCCACAGTCCCTTTAACTGTGGACCTTCTCTAAAATACAGACCATTTATCATATGTTCACACTAATGTGTGCTACCAGTCTATTGCTAAAGAGATTAACAGAAAGACAGAGAGAAAAGAGAGACCTTCTAGAGTGCCAGCAGCCTGGTTGCTCTTTATTACAGATCAAAGCTTAAGCTGTGTGTATGTGTGTGTATGTGTGTTCCGTCTCCCTCTCAGGATGTGTGTGTCTGTGCCTTTCTGCAAAAACGACATGAAAAAGAAACATATTTACTATAGCAATAATCTACAGTATAAAGAACAAATTGGATCTGCTAGGCAAAACTACACTAAACAAATATTTTCTTTCTTCTATTTCTCAAACTAAGGGAGTGCTGGAGTGCTTGCTAGCAACATTTTGACGTTATTCATTCAATATAAAAGAGAAGAGAGAAATAAATCAAAGAGCAGCTGAACTGAGCGCCAGGAAAGGGTGTATTTCTCGCTCAGCCAGGAACCTTGTCTACAATTGTGTAGAAGACACTCAGTAACCAATGGATACCACAGATGTATTACTTGCATTACACAAAGACTGTTTCATCACTTATGACAGATGCAGAAAAAACATTAATTGAACTAAAATGAATGCAATCTTTGCATTACAGTACTTATGTTCGTCTAAAGCTGTTTGCACAATATAGTGTAACTAAAGCAGTTTTTCCTCAGAGCACCTGTGGTACATTTCTCAGATGTGCACTGATGAGAGCTGGACTGTGTCATTAGAAACTTTCAGGTAATGGACCATCATGTTCTAAACCTGGACCACTTTAGAAAAAATTGGAAATGATTCATGAGTTTATGCGGTTACCATAGTAACAATGCTGACCCCTCCTTTAATACATTTCCCAATGGTAGTGAAACTAATTTATTTTACACAACTTACATTTTATTTTGGAGTTATGTTATGCTGAGGTCAAACTTTGGCTTCAGTTACCTAGACCATCTTTCTAAATAAGCCTAACTTTCAGCCTTTTTGAACCATTTGTGTGTAGAAAAACAACTAGTCAACAAGCAACTAAAATTAGAAGTCAATTAAAATGCTGCCAACACTACTGTACCGTATATGTATGCTAGACAAATATTAAAACTTAAGACACATCAAACATTCATTTTAAACTGTTATTGTTTACAGTTTTATCCTGGAAAAAGGAGAGACAAAACAACTGACATAGTTTAAAAAATTAGGAATAGAGGAATATGAATATTTCAAATGTAATATTATTTGCTTTTTGTCATTGTCATAAATTTCTCCCAAAGACAGAAAAACAGCAAGTAGACCAACAGTCGGTTAGTCTTGCCCAAGAAAATGCAGGATCATTGACTAGCCTACACAGCTAACTGCCGCTGCTAACCAACAAAGCCTGGTTACACTGAGATTGTTATTGAAAGTGACATAGTTTAAGTTCTTATCAGACATTTGAGGGCAGGCAGGGGTTTAGTAAGATAGGTCTGTCTGGACCCCAATTCCTTTTTTTTTGTCTGACCACTGAAGTGGAGAGAAGAAAAGATGGTGGTCTGGAGGGACCAGACAGAAAGTGTGAAAAAAAGAAAAAAAAGGCAAGTCTGAGTCTTAACCCATTTCTGTCACAGTGGTTTAAAAAGCCCACAGAGAAAATATTTAGTTAATTCAAATTTCTCTCCGTCCAATACAGGGTCACACCACAGCAGCCCAAAATGAAGTGGCACCCGTGTGAGTAGAAGAAGGGCCCTGTTAGTGCCACATTCAGCTATTCACTATAAATAAAAATGTTCTCACACTGTGTATTGTTTCCTCACAATGTTCTCTCTGACAGGAAGTCAGCAGGCCTGGTAAAAATGACACAATAACAGCCTTTTATTTTCTGTTGATGATTCAATCCAGTACTGATTTTACTTATTGATTTAAAAAAACTTTTTAAGACTTTTGTAAGACTATTGAATATGTGTGCATGTTTGTTTCCTTTAAATTTAGACACGACATCCAGCTATCTCTGTAATTAAACGATTTCTTACTAAAAATGTAAAAAGGCAAAAACACTCTCAGAGGGTTGTAGCTATGGGATAGAAAATATTATTAGTTCAATAATTTATAAAAGGAACACAATCATAAAATGCCTGTGTATGTATGTGTGTGAACACTTTCTGGAGAAAACTGTCTTCTTATTTATAAAAAATGTGATGAAATTGCTGCAAAATTATATACGACATATGATGTGCCTATTTGCATAAGTGTGTGTCTGTACATACTGTATAATCATGGTTGTATTGATGCTGAAGTGGGTAGATCTTAAGCAACCTCAATGATTTTGAGGGACACACACACACACATTTGTACACAACTCTAAGGACATTCATTGACAATCTATAGCCTCTTACATTAACAGAATATGAGGACCAGCCAAAACATCAACACTTTACTCTTTTTGTCCTCAATCTAATACTAATCCTCACAAAGATAGATGTATAAACACACAGACCCACACGCACACAGACACACACACATTTGGCTCAGTCCCAGAGGAATATAGGCGCAGGCAATTGATGGCTGCTCAGCCATTACTTTATAAATTCTGCCATCTTCACTTTAACCTTCACCTCACAGAGCCAATGTCAAATGCTGTCAGTGTCACCATGGATTATTCCAACTCATGAAACGCAGCGGTTTCAACTTGACAGAGCTGGCCAGACTTCATAGTGTTGAATGAGCGAAATAATTGATTCTACTGCTTTTGACTTTTAGAATTCACAGAAGGGATCTTTCTATTTTGCTCAGTCACAAAATGTATTGTGCCCTTACAGTGATTAGCATAAGAATATGTTAGCTGTCTGCAGTCTTTAACACCAAGACAAACAAATAGACAAAAACATATTAAATTTGTTACCTCTCACTACAATTTTCTTTGGAAACCTTCATTTTCTCTGCAGTTAGGAGTCAAAATAATTATACTGTTATTAGCAGGATGGATGTGATGGGTCAGCCTATAATTTGCAAGTCAAATCAATTTTCTAAAGGAAAAACATGATGTTCAAAGGATTCTGTTTCTGATTAGTCTTCTCCACTGTTTGTTGCCCAGTTCCAAGAAAATGACATGATTACAACAACATGCAGACAGTACAAAGCATACATTTCATTAAGTGATGCCACACTAATATTTCCATTGTAAAGTCTTCAGTTAACAGATTAAATATGCAATCATTTGTGGAACTATTCTAGCTAACAAATTCATAATTAAGTGCAGAGAGGACTTTGTTTCAGATAATCACCTGTGAATGGATAAACAAATGGCCCAAAAATAACCGTTCAACCTGATTTTGAAATAAAGCGCTCACCTTCCCCACGTACTGAGCATCTGGCCCAATGTGCTCTTCCAAAACGAAGAACTGATTCCAGATCCAGCCTCTCTTGGGCCGATGTTGTGCATCCTTCTCACCGTCAGGCGGTTTGGTCTGGTTGTGGGTGAGTGCAGGTCTGACTGGACGGGTTGGGGAAGGTGTCCCGTAGCTCCTCTGGATCACAAACAGGCACAGCAGCAGAGGGCACAGACAGACAGGGCTGCTGGCTGCTCTCATGTTAAAGAGTTAGTGCTCCAACTTTACCTCACCCCGAGGCTCCCACAGTGGGCGGCTCTAGACTCTGATCACACCAGTTCGCCGGCCTTGGATGATGGCCATGGTTAAAATCCTGTTATCACTGCTTCCTATTGGGCAACACTCACATTGTGGACCGAGAGTAAGATATGTTGATTCACTGGGGAGATGGTGTCCACCGTGGGCTCACTTGAGATGATGGGAGGTCACCACAGAACATCTGTGTGAGGAAACAGAACAAACAGTACGTTCAAACACAAGTAATGACACCCATCCAACAGTTACATGAATTTCTCATCAAATTTTGGATTAGCACTTCTTGTGAAGCTCAAAAATTGGCTTGTTTCGTTCCTGAACTATTTCATTTTAATCAAAGCCCATCACAATCTAGCTGTTTGTCATTCAGTAAAACATCTAATACATTTTAGATGGAACATCTGTTCCAATAAAATAGCAGGGATCATGGCTGGTGTTGCAAGGCTTCCCTGTAATGAGAGCTCAGCCTGGCAAGTGGATCCAAGTGGCTGAACAACATGCTGGAGATCAATGGTGTGCAATGCGTGTCTCTGTTTCTTGGAAAAGAAGCTGATGGCTCTCGACTCCTGTGCCTCCCTGTCAATTCTGATCTATCATTGGACAAGAAACTCCCTCGTAGCTCACGCAGCACAACGGTTACAGACACCAGCAAAATTAAATAAATAATGCTTTAGGAATAATGTAATGGAAA
Organism: Yasuhikotakia modesta; assembly: GCA_036877545.1. Classification (NCBI taxonomy): domain Eukaryota; kingdom Metazoa; phylum Chordata; class Actinopteri; order Cypriniformes; family Botiidae; genus Yasuhikotakia; species Yasuhikotakia modesta. The sequence goes on along the minus strand of JBAJNP010006732.1, from coordinate 16,573 downwards.
ATCTAACGTCACTAAGAAAAAAGGGGTTGGGGGGGCACAAACAAACAAAAATGACCGGAATACATATTTCATGATGCACCATAAACTGTCAGTTGGATATTCAACTGTCTTGTTTAGTAAGGAAGATGCTCAGATAGCAAGTGAATGCAACTTTAATCTCGAAAAACAGCAGGTCATCTCTGAAGCCATCGTATACCTTCATTATTGTCACATTGTTTTCACAGAAATTTAATTTGATACTGAGATTCATCACTTCAATAAATGACTTCAATTCATTAGCTCACATACGTCAGTCAATCATTGATTGCCACTGACAAATTTTTATTAAAAGTGCTTTTGTTGATAAAGTCTTCTAATATCTTTCTGAGAGAGCCGCTGATAACAAAGAGTGTGCTATGAGCATTATTTTAGACCACCAATATAACAAAGAAATTTCTAATCATCATTCTCTGGAAGACAGAAATGGTTTAGGTTAGGTTAAATAGTCATTACAGGTTTCCAAAACAGTAATTCCAAGAATCCACATGTATTCCAGATATTGATTTACAAGAGACGCAGATGTATATGTCAAAACTGCTAAAAACATATTGGCGTATTTTGTTATTTAAAGCACCATAGTGCAAATTAGAATCCAATGTGGTTTATTTTCTGATGCGTAATGTGGAAAGAATGGAACTGAATTGTTCTGAAAACAATTGCAAAACATTGTAAAATGAAGACTTGTTTCTTAGAACAAGTAAATCTAGTATTTTTCATTGTTTATTCTCCACACACATGCCTTTTTCAGATAAGCTAAACATTAAACAGACAACATTTTGTCTATTGTTGGCAAAAACTAACCAACTGATGCGCCAGACTAATTAGGAATTTGCTTAATTTGAGACTACAGAGCCTCTGTAGATGTTCTGGGCTTAAAACTATTCATAGGAATTTACACTGTAAAGCCATCTACACTGAAACAGTGATCCAATGACATGGATGGGCTGGTTATAAATAAACTGGACATAAATAAAAGATTTCAGTTATGAAAGATTTGCAAAAGAATATGCAAATAAATGAATGGAAAAAACATTTTGTTGTGGTGTTTAAACCACAATCCACTTGCTTTTCTATTCATGCATATTAATTAGTTATTTGTCACTGTTTTTAAATGTCACTGGTTTCTCATTGGTATCTGTATGGCATACATAACTAATATACATACATATACATACACATAGCCCACAATCAAAAGTCAAAGAGCAAGACCAAGTTATGCTAAGAGGGTGACACTTAAGTAAAGCATAAAACCATTTTACAGCAGAGCAATAACTATTTTCTTCTAGGTTATAAATATTTTCTTCCCAACAAACCTACTTAAACAGAATGTGTGCCATTAAGACGCTTACACTTCATGAAAACCAGCTCAGACTTGCATTGCTATAAAAGACTTTGCTAATACAAGGGCTCAGAATAAACATCTGTAAATGCAGCAACCCACATCAGTATTTTTGGCTTTATATGTGTGATGAAACGTAACCGATGTTAGCATGCCTGACTGAACGCACCGGCCTTAATGCAGCTCTGTGCACCAATAGGAATTACCACAGCATTGACCTCAGGTCATTGGATGGTGCTGAGCCTGTGACGAGAGAGGAAAAAGTGTCTCATATTGTAGATGCAGCCTGTGCCTGCTTGACATTTGTACCTTGAATACTGGGAAAAGGAGAAATGTTGGTTTGGACATCACAGCCCCTGAACAAAACAAAACAACTCCCAGTTTTAGCAATGTATGCTAATGGCACACAAATGAAATTCCAATTGTGAAAATTAATAAAGTTTTTATGATCCGTTTGGTATTTCTTAAGAGAAAATCGGCTAGTCATGCCAGCCAGTTGCATGTTGAGCAACTGCACATTTGTCCTTTTTAAAAGGGAAAATCTTTTAATGTGATCACATTCTACTGTTTCACGGTGTGCTGTTGGAAGGCAGAGGCCTGGCTCCTGAATTGATAGGAAATGAATATGCTTCTCACTCAGAATAATGTCCATCTGCTCAATCAGAAAGGCAATTTATTTACTGAGGCTCGCTGAAGATGTTTCAAGAGGAGGGAGGGTGCAGCCTTCACACACTTTATTCAAGCTTACTGTGTGCTTTGAAAAGAAATGGCTTTTTAAGTACATTTTGAGTAATGCTGGACGGCAGCTCCATTTTCTATTATTTTGTTCTAGTGCTTTGTTAACATAAACAGTTCAACAAATTATGCTGGCGAAATCTCATCTTAATGATATGTCACACAATCTTTATATCTCCATTAAATGTGTGATATTAAAGCTCTAAAACACTTCCATATGTGCTTTTGTATATTATTGGTTGATTTTCTATATAAAAATGTTAAATACAGAAAAATGTGAATCTTGGGTGCTATTGCGTAAAACAGTCCAAATTTTAAGCCAATTTAAAACTTTGAAAAGACAACCTATAAAAAAAATGCATCAATTCAATCCTTAATTGAACCGAACTGAGATGTTTACAGAAATTAAACCTGTACAGTGTTAATAGGTAATGAATGTGCACTACAGCACAAAACAGCATCACATGGTGTTACATATGTAAATGAGAAACTGTTCAGGCAACACCAGAAACTGAAGCAGGCTGGGAGGCAGAGATAACTCATGCGCCCTTGTTCTGCATTTCAAGAGCAAAGGTGTCTTGACTGATTCACGCAGGTTTCTTGAGGTCTTCAAAACAAATTTGTAATACTGATTAGAATCCAGTGCAGCTAATTAGGATGCTAATTGGAATGGAGTGAGGGCTCGGATAGAACAGTGGCTGAGAGGCGTCTTCTCACAATGACAGGCTTCCGTGTTTGTTCCTGTTGGCTCTTCACTTCATGCATTGCTTGAATTAATCCTTTTTTACATACAAGTGAAAGAAAATTCTTTTAAATTTGAATCAAGGAGTGATTTCCTTTCTCTTGTAGAGTAAAAACAGGGCAGTATTAAGCAGTATGTTAATGCTGCATTAAAAGTGAATGATGACCAGGGATCTTTAAGCTCCAGAAATGACAATGAAGAACTTCCATACGACTTAAGTTCTATATTTCAAGCCTTCTGGAACTTAAATGCAGTATTTACGTTCCTTGGTGTCTTCCCCCAGGATGTCATACTGAAATCACATGTGCAGAAGTGGGGCGTCACAGCCTGTTATGACATACATGAGGACCAATGACATTTGGTACAGTTTGGAAATGGCACATGGGCAAATGTGATGCGCTTATGAAATCTGCTCAGTTCATTTTTAGTGTATGAGAAACAGCAGCTGCAACTTTCCAAATGAAACATCTTCAGACCAGGTTAGATTCTGAATAAATGATTTGAGAGATTTTAAAGAACTATTTCACAAAACTATTCCTTTAATGTTGAAGTCTATCAAATGGCTTGTGCCTCCGAAAAACTACCGCAAAAACCCTGTTGAGACCAGAAGCATTACATTATCCCCAGTGTAGCCGGTTCTGCCCACTTTATTCAATTTAATATTTTTTCCATCGACTTCTCATGTCTTATTCACTTCTCTGCACTAAATTGCGGTTCTTTTTTAAAACTGGAGTGGTTTTATAAGCTCACACAGTCTCTCCCTGCGTTTGCACTCAATCCAGTGGCGTGAGAAGAAAGTGGTGTTGAGACTGATTGCCTGCTACAAGATTAATAATATCAGGGGAGAGACTGCAGGAATCCATTGATGCATGTTTGTCACCTTGGCATGTCCACTGCATGGAGGCATTTGTTCAGACACGGCTGACCCCGTAGCTCACGCAACTTCCCCCCAGCATTCAATACAGGCTGAGAAAATCACTTTATCATTCTCAGTCAGACATCACCGTCTGATTGTTATGCACCCCCAATTTACTCTGAATGCTTGAACGCTTTTTCAAGACGCAGATAAAGAATTCCTGCAATTCTGTGTGTGTTCCCCAGACATGAAAAGCAAAACGCATGCAATATTTATTCACTTGAGGGTGATAAATATTTGTACTTATTTCTGACACCAATTACTGAGTCAAAAGAAGAAGAGAGAAAGAAAGAAAGAAAAAGAAAGAAAAACACAAAGGCTTTTCAGACATGTTTTTTGGAGGCTATTAAGAAGGACAATATCAGACATAAGAGCTTTCAACAGACTCACTTGCTTTCCATTTCTTTATAGTAAAGTGAAACAGACCTTTAGAATAAAATGCAGCAAGGATGAAGTGTGGCTGTAATGAAAGGCACAGAGATCAATGGACAAACACTGCCTTCCTATTCACAACCAGCCACATACATGTAGACAGACAAACTCTTAGACTTTCTCTGAATGCTGCCTCTTCACAGTCCAGACAAACGGCTGCACTCAACCACAAATCAGCACATGAGAGCCAAACATAATAAAGAAAAAAAGAGAAGAGTCTCTCACCTCCTCAGTCTTTCCTTAAAACAAGACAAAGCGTCAGAATACGGACCAGTGCTCCCAATGTCCCTCCACATTTTTGAAGTCACACTAACTGTATCTGCAGCTTTCAATCCACCCTAGAACAGTCCGCTAGCTCCCAAATCTGCCAGCCTGCTGCAGCTCAAGAGGTGTGCTGTGATTGGCCGGCAACACGCACTGTCATATCCACACACACACACAAGCCCTGCTTTTTTCCGTCTCTCACATTTCCTATTTTTCTCCCTCTCTCTCTCTCTCTCTCTTTCTCTTGCTTTACATCCCTAACTCTACCTCTCTCACTTTATCTTTTAGTCTCTTTATATCCCCCTTCGTCTGCAGCTGGGAGCGGCACCCAGGTTCTCTCAGTGAGTTGTGCAGGCAGTGTTTGGTTTAAGGCAATAACGCGGCTCCAGAAGGAAACCTAATTAATAATATAGAGGGAGCGGAGAGGAAGCGAGGGAGATGCAAAGCACGTGCACATACGAAGTCCCTCAAGACCGAAGCCCATTTTTTTCAAAGGGAAGGCTAGTCTGTCAGCTCATAGCATAACAGAGGGTGTCAGGAACAGGGCAGTAGCTCTGTGGAAAGGTAAGATAAAAATGTGATAAAACAAAGGCCTTGAGGGACAAGAACTTTATGTACCGCAACTCCATGCCATCAAACCCTGAGTCGGTTTTCTGAGGCGATCCATCATTTACCTGCAGGTCTCCCCCTTCCTTTCAGCCTCAGCTCTGTTTGACAATTTATCTTTCCAGCTGCATTTATTTATTTACATTTTTTCACTTTCTCAGCTCTGGTGATGTCCTTGCAGGTGATCTGTGGAACGACATACAAATAATGAATCTGGCTTGCTTTGAGTTTTGATGTCAAATGCTGCCATTTAAAGTATGAACAATCATGTCAGTTTAAGAATTCCAAATCTATATTTGTTGCACTTACTTGTCATATATGCTGTTTCACACAGTTTGGCAATTTGTAAAAATAACATGATTAAAATCGCCAACCAAGCATGATATATAAAGCTGTACCATAATTAGAAAATAATTTATGATTAGCTGTCAAAGTTCTGCTACAAATAACAGATTCTTTTTATATAAAATATAGAATTTAATAAAAAAAATTAAATTCAAGACAAAAATCAAATTGAAACTGGTTGCTTAGGAAACACAAGGGCTACTGCCTCTCTTTAATAGAATTAATAATAAAACAAAGTCACACATGAACACAGACTAACTATTAGAAAAATCTAACTACTATTAGGAAAAGTTCTGCAGAATTTTTGCTCACTATTCACTAATGCTACATCATACACATTTGTACAAGTAATATGTATATTTTATGCTGTAATATGCTATAATTTAATTAGCAGTTCAACTCTCTGCTCTGTTGGAAGTTTCTCCCCAAACATCAACACAGAAAATCACTAAAAAACCTCTGCAGGTTCTGTCCAGGTCTGCTATGATATTAGTAAAGCATAATAAAGTAAATGGCAGCTGTAATATGCAACAGACCAGACCACTGCTCAACAAATTGTGGAAGAAAATATACAAAGCAATTGAATGAATCTTAAGTCAAAGTCTCAGGTACAATTTAAGTGTGAGTGGGTGACAGTAACAGTAGCGCCAAGACAGGAGATGAATGACCAGAGTCAGACATAGCTGTTTCAAAAGATGTATTTCTATGGCATGTTTTGATCGGTGTTGTGACTTAATTTTCAGAGGCTTCATAAAGAATAGAAGGAGGTGCAGAATAAAAAATATTTATAAAAAATTTAAGATTCTTCTCCCAAAAATCTGACTGGCATCGATTCATGCACAGCACACACGAAAGAACAAACATTCCGGTGACAGAAAAGCTGCAATTCTTTGGTTCTGCCTGTATGGTAAACTATAAACATTTCAGCTCAATATGTGAAATGGTTTTATCTTCACTCAAAGCTCCACTGAGATGCATGTTGACTTGGGTGGGTTGGTTTGGTGGACAATTTGTTCCGTGGACTGTATAGCCCACCAAGAGCTCTGTTGTCTGAGCTTTGTTGTGCATTCCTTCTTTAAAATGTGTATGAATAATCCTATAATAATTTAGATAGACAATGAAAGCATGTAGGTCTTTTTAACAGTGGAGCCTGGTGGGCTTCAAAATGTGGAAATGTTCCATTTTCATTTTAAGATTGCAATGTTTCTAGATTAAAATGCTAATGGAACCGTTCTTATATTACACTATCAACAACCTAGTACTATAATTTTTTTTGCATGTAAAATACCCATTTTATATTATGATAAAAATATTCACGTTGTTTCAATTTGTAGGTGTCCTCAGCAACAGCGAAAATAATGTTTCTCATTGAATATGACACACAAAATGAAAAATAGTTACTTCTAACGAAAGTACATATTTTGTCATAAAGGTTCCATTTGGCTTATAGCAAGTTCTCATTTTTAAGACTGATGGACTGCTTTACTTTCCATTATTCTTAAACAAATTATCTACAGTCTCAAGACTGTAGGTTCTTTCAACTTAAGATTAGACATAATGAAAAAGACCATCAAAATTTCAATTACATCCTTTGTTCCTTTTTATCTATTCAAACATCCAGGCACACAACAGGATGTATTATATTGGTGTAACCAACTATGAGTAATAACTGTGTCAGTATGATAATGGCAGTAAAGGTGATGCATTATGGGTATGTCTAGTGACCTGATACTGTTCTAAGAGCAGCTTTTAGGAGCCATAAAGAGCGTTTATTTTTGAGTTCTTGAGTGGGAATAGACCCTATCTGAACAGTGCATGTCAAACAGATATAACAGCACAACTTTTACTGTCTTTGACCTTTAACTAAAAAGTAAAACTTTTAATGTTTTCCACCTCAGTAAATTCTATCAAAAACAACTAGGAAAATGAGCATTGGGGACTGAAATCAACATAAAATAAAAATCATTAAAATACAAATCCAAGGCCTGACTTCCATCATGGTCTGTGTTAATAAAAAATTAAATATACGTTCTTTCTCTCCATTAAACAGGTAACTGGTTAATGACCCATGCTGTCAAGGAAGGAGTGAGAATGCATTAGCTCCATTTGGGATTAAGCACTTAGTCCGTTCGTTTAGACGGATACTTAATGATTTTCTGGGTGGACACTGATTTTCTTAGTCTATATCTTTGCGTTCATATTTCATTGTTAAAGAATATATTCATTAATGTTATTAGTTATATGAAGCCTCTTGTTTGTAGCATATAGCATCTCAGCCTTTCATGGCTACAGGCTTTATTCCATGTTTCGTGGGGTGGTGTGGTGGGTTACATCTTAAAAACTGAAAACCAATAGGTCATGGGTTCAAACTGTGGAAGGTGTGATCCCAAAGCTAACACCCTTGAGCCAGTGTAAAAGGCACTTAACCCCAGGTTACTCCAGGAATTCCTGTAGCACCTCACCTCTGTTCTTATATCCTGCACATGAAGCAGTGTAATGCATGTCAGGCAACACATTTTCACTTTTACCCTGGACATATAGTGGATTAATTATTACATTACAGTTTATTTTAAACATAAACCAACCCCTAAGTCCTTTTATTCATTATATAAATAGTTTAAAATGGGAACATTGTGTGAATATGAAAGATTCAACATAATGAAGCTTTTTAAGTATTGATTTGCAGATCAATTATCCAAGCAATTACGGGTCATTTATGTAAACATTTTAAGCCATATGCTTTCTAAAAGCGCATTTTGCATTCAAACAGGTGGACGTCACTTCCATTTTGCACAGCTAGAAACCGCTTACAGCATGACTCCTGCTGCAGTCAATTTATCTCAATCTGTTGAATGAATTTTCAACATAGTTGTCAGACCTTGTGGCTCTAATTGCTTTAGTCTTTCCTGTTACATAGCTAAAGCAAGACAGTGGCACAGACACACCCATAAATCATTTAACATTAGAAGAACTAAAAGATATTTTGCTATACTGCAAAACTAAGACTAAACCTTATGGAAGGTAATCAAATTTCTATTCCCTTCCCTTAATCCCACCCCTAAATCCAACTCAGGTTAAAATGTTGTTCTTCAGCAAGCCATTTTGTTTCTGAAGACACAGCAAGTGTGTGAATCTTTAATGACACCTTTAGGACACCTTTATATATATAATATATATATAACAAGCTACACAACCACTTCATTGTTAAACACTAACAAATCTGCTTGACCGTCCCAAAATTTCAAACAAGTACTTTTAAAAATTTGCATGGGATAAAGAAACATAAATATAGAGGCAGTTTAGCATCTAGAATATCATTTTTTAACAAATGACATCATAACTGATTCTGTCAGCAGTCTGGGGCCTGTGATGGTAAATGCATTTGGCTGCATGATCAGTGAACATTCTAGGCCTAATATAAAAAGACCTGACATCCCAGACTTCCAGACTGAAGTTACAACAGACCCTCCAGCAGCAGCCATGACTTAAAATGAGTAGATATGACAGAGGCCCATTATCCAGGCTCTTAATCTGGCATCTGTGTTACACAGTGCCAGTGAGTATTCTGCCCAGAAGCAAAGCAAAAATTTTAAAAACTAAACTTTTTTTAAAGCTCAGTACAATAACATCCATGAGCTCTTAATATTGCAGCGATATACACAGGAAAGTGAGAGAACAGCACTGAGACGTGACCCAGACCAGAATTGAAGCCGGGTCACCATGAACAACAGAACATCTACAGGTCAGGAGAAAGTGCACGGCCCACTGGGCCAGTACTCTGACTGAACATAACTAAAATCTTTCCTGAAGAATGAGATAAAAGACATTAAAAGACCTCATTCTAAACGGTTGTAAATATGCACTTTTTTCGTTGAATGATCTAGACATGCGGGCTACATTTACTCTCAATAAACGTGACAGTCCACACATTATAAACAGCAACATCAAGACAGTGTGCAGGGGTCAAAGTGTTGACACAGACACAGAATTCATCACAGTGGGTAATGGCCCGTTAGACAGTGGGCTAGTCAGAGGCCGCTAGCTTATTGACATTCAGGGTGCGACACAGTGCTCGGGCTCCTATACCGCTGTGACAAAACACAGTCTCTGCTGAGACAATCACAACAGTGTCTGTTACACCTCTGCGAAATGGAGAAAAAGCCACCAGTGAAAAACATGATAGCCCCTCATTTCCTATCCATGCCTAGCTTGTATACCTGAGCCCATCTGTGTGTATATGAGTGACAAAAGATCTGATTTTTATCATGCCATGTTCACAAACAAATAAACATTTTATCCCGATATGCATTTCTCATTTCAGACTGGGTTACAGAATTCACACCCCAGTAGATTATCTCCTACCTTGTAAAACCTCAATCTGTTGCTTTTGCAGGCTTGGATTATTCTCACCACATTTGTAAATGAACACCATTTCAAAGCTGGTAGATGGGAATGGGAATCTGTGGGAAACCAAGGAAAATCCTGTTTTATTTGCCTCTCTGAAACACTGAATTGCATCATTAAGCATTTGTCATACAGAGACAAACCGCTGATCAATTTCAGTATATGAGGTTATAATTCAGAGCGTAGTGGCACAGACAGAAAGGTGATGTTTGTGTTATTTACATTTAAGCACATGTAACATGCAGTACATCAGGCATTTGCCGTTATTCTATAGTTTAGTCACTAATCAAAACAACTGACACCTATGAAGAGTTATGAATGACCAAAGAAATTTGCATAAGTCTGTTTATATAAATGTGCATTATATATAAATGCATCAAATGCATTTAAAGGAAGGAAGGAAGGAAGAAAGAAAGGAAGCAAGGAAGGAAGGAAAAAGAAAGAAAATTAATGGAATGAATGAACAAATGAACAAAATGACAGCTTGTCAGGAATGTTTATAAATTTGATTGTCAGTCTGTATCTTGTCTCTTCAACAATGAATGACACATTTGACAGCTTGTCATTATGTTGTTGTTTTTTTTTCATTTGCTTACCTTGCGATTGTGTCTTTAATCAGTTTCTCCCTAAGTACACCCTCTGACATTGATTGAACATCAATGTTGAAAGAAATGCCTTCATTTGTTCATGGCCCCTGTTCTCCTGAGGTTTCATAATAAGATGAGAGACCGCACATCTCATATCTTTTGAATTTGGGGATAAGTGTCACATTGAAATTCTACACTTTGGCATTAGTTAAACATGATGGATGGATGCTGCAACTTGTAATTTATTTTCATGGCCGGGCCAACGGCTGTGAGAGATGGAGATCACTAAAGAGGAAGCATTAATCTGGACACTGTCACTCTGGTGCCTTTTTTGAGTTACAAGGTCAGAATTTGAGTTCATTTAAAAAAACAAATGGGCATCATAAAAGGCAGGTTTTAAAATCAGAACAGATTTCACTAGATGTAATAAACCTGATATGGGCGGTAGAGATAATTATGTGCTCATATTATGCTATAGGGAATAAAGGTGTTATTTCTAAATACAAATGTGGGCTTTCAGTAAGACTAGAAAAAGGATAAGATACTGGAAAACAAATTCATTTTATTACAAGCAAAGACCTAAAAGAAATTTCAAATACTGAGCTGCAATATTTACTAGCTGTGACATTTCAAAATAAACATAGTGGATAACATCACACAGATGTACTGCAAGCTTAGTAAAACCCTCTTAGTAAAACTACAACTAGTAAAACCTCATACAACCTAAACACCGAAGCAATGCACAGAGCAATGCAGTTTTAACCCATGTGATTTGCACTAAAGCTACAGAACAGTAAGGTATAATAATTAGCAGCAAACCTAATCCATTCATTCAAGAAATCCATTCATTTATTCAACATTCAACAGCTAAGAAGATAATTCAAAACCACTGAGCAATGAAATCCCTTCTGGAGTGAGAAATACAGCAGAGTTTGGTCCTGTGCTTCCCTTGGGAAAGCGGTGACTCACCCCCTACTGGAGTATTACAGCACGATTGCAGCTTACATTTACAGTCAACACAAAGGGAGATTGCATTTGATGCTGTGTGTTCTGTTAGCAGCCCCACCGTGACAACTTATCCTACATAAGCTTCTTTATCCTTTATTAGCAAACCCTCTTCTTCCAAAATGAACTCGGGGAATGACCGTTGAAAGGTTGCAAATGCTCATTGCCCTAATGAGCATTCTCTGTGCCACCACCAAGAACAGCACACACAAGTACACACTGTCTAGCAGTGTAACAAACCAACCATTTAACATCAGAACACAGTGGGTATATAGCTGCATGCTGTTCCTAAGGTTAGGAAGACTTTTAAATAACAAGCAAGCTTTTAGTTGTTAGTTTTTCACCCAATTCTTCTTTAAGAAAGAGAAAAACTTTTAAAACCATTGACAGTCTTTTAAATCCTGTCATAAAACATCCTGACATTTATGCTTTTATTCAGAGATGTTGTATCTGGAGCTAAAGCAAGCATAACCCAAGATACAGGCATAACTCAGTCTAATGTGTCTGCGTTGTGTCATGTTTCACCGCAGGAAGCCCCTTTTAATGCAGTTAATGTAAAGACACAAATGACTGTAATAATCAGGCATCTCTCTGCACTCGTTTGATTTAATGGCAGTGAAGTTTTTGTCCTTAATGTGTTTGAAGAGTAAAATCTGCCTAGAGCAGAGGTGTTCACCTCTGGGGGCCTGCAGCTGAACTGCAGTTAACTGTTTGATGCTAGTTAACCAAGTTAGCAAAAAGCTACAGTTCCACTTTAAAATGAATTAAGTTGATTAAAATGACTCTGTAAATCAATGATGAATATTTTAATAGCTTTACAATTTAGCCATAGTTGCGTATGTAAATACATTTTAATGGTACAGGCAAGGAAAATGACTGAAAACCCATTGTTACTCACTGGCAGATGGACGCATTAAATATTTGTGACGTGATATTTGATTTAAAGGTATAATAAAGTATTAAACTAATATGTTCAGAATTATATAAAAAACCAAACGTCACTTAGAAAAAAATAAGTGCCTAGTAAACCCACAGTTTAAGAGGAATTACTGACTGTGTTTCATCTCAAAATACTGAAAATACTTGTTTATTTTGAGCCGAAACCTTGGACACTGTTGACGCTCACACTCATTTTGCTGACAGTGATGGATTCTAATGTCAGCTGTCCTGACAGGGAGAGAAGGAGAACTTTATTTTTGCAAAGCCTGCCTGTTTTCCAAGGGTAATACTCTTGATCAAAGTGAAGGGATGGTCTGCTGTATTTCTCACAACTTTATTTTGGACAGAGTCAGATCCAGTGGAGTTATAATTTAGCAGAGCAATTCTAACCAGAAACCATAAAGAAACGTTCATGTTTGTTTAATAACAGCAATCACATATGAAGAGGACAATTTTTATTCTGGAAAGAGTCAATGGCTTTCAGCTAATAAAATAATAGCCAACTCAGAGTACTGAGTATCTTGGCAAGATACAGATACATAGAGTTGGAAACACTTTTTCTCTATTATTGTAGCTTCTTTGTCACATTTTAAAATGAATGTACAGTCAAAATACCTATAAAATAACACACAAAATTATGTAGCAACCTAAAACAAAAATACTTTTAATATTGCCAGACTTTGCCAAGATTTCAGCTCTGCACACTGTGGGCGTTGCCTCAAGTACCTTTTGGGAACAAGAGTTTCCATACATTTTGGCCACTTTTTGGCTTTTCTGTCACTATCTAGTCACGCTTAGCTTGTTTAAATCCATAAAATCTAAACTAGAAGTGAAAAGCTTATGATAAATGTTCTCTATTTTGAGATCAGTGGTGAACACACTCCACTCTTCTCTTGCATGACACTTCAAACTCAAGTGTGTTATTGTGTTTAAACAGCGGCTGTACATGAGACAATTCCCAGCATGCTCAGCCCTGAAAAAGAAAACTCCAACAGTGACCTCTCTTCCACTCCATTTCCTCCCTGCTCCTCTGCTCCTAGTGTGAGCAGAGGTCTTTTTTGAAGCACCGTTCTCCTGCCGTTCCAGCTCCATCGCTGGGAGCATCGAACATGTGCTGATTATTTCACTGAGAGTTTCCATCACGATCGCTGCCTTCCCTTTTCTTCACTGTTAGCGTCCTCGCACCGCCTGCCCCTACAAGATGTTCAAAGCGGTCATAAGCTATTGTGAATGCCATTCTCCTGGGAGACCTCGCATTTGCTCGACGCATCAAACATTTCCTTTTCTCCGTTCTTGGTTTTGTGCATCGACTTTTCTCCTTTTTAAGAACTGCCTTTTCGACCCACTGTCACTCCACTTTGTCCTAACCCAAGGCGCTGTTGTCAGATATGTAGGAGATGGAGTACTGGAGGAGAATTTTAATGCTGCTCATCTTAGCTGCCGTCACAGGCCAAATGTCAGAGGCGTGTGTGATGTATGGAGGACGATGCTTTGAGAATAATACAGTGGGCTGCAGATAAATGAGCTAGCAGGCTAGCAGGTTGGCTGCTGTGGTTCTATTGTTAAGCAAAATGATTAGCCATAAGATAACTGCTGATCTCAACAGGCATCTTCCACAGTAATACTTTCCCTATTTAAGTACCTATACGTTACGAGCTGGCAGTTTACAGCCACCGGTCACGATTGTAAGTATGCATACTCAGCCTCACGGTAAGAAAATAGGGGGATTAGCCTGATAAATTATTAAGTACATTTCAGCAAGTAGTCCTAATTTAAGTCAAGTCAGTTTTATTTGTATATCACTTTCCCTAATACATTTAGTTTCAACAGCTTTGGAGAAAAGTGCCTCATAAATCCCCACAATAAGAAAGCTAAGGGCGATGGTGGAAAAGCAGAAAAAATTCCTTAAGATGTTTAGGGAGAATACCTTGGAGACAGAGACTCGGAATTTAATCTAAACCTGTAACAATGGTACTTAAGCCAAGTCCAAACTGAGTGATTTTACCACAATTTTCACATTCGAGACAAATTTTGGGGATTGCAAAAGATTTATTGGTTGTAGGGCAAAACCAGCAGTCTTAGTGTGAAACGATTCTGGCAGTGTGGAAAGTTAGGTTCACAATCCTGCAGCGACTGATACTACAACAGCTAACCAACAGCATAAAAGTTGATGATCAACATTTTAATAGAATGTTTTTGCATCTCTATTACGAAAACACAAACAAACACGCGCACGCGCACACACACACACACACACACACACACACACACACTAGCTTGTCTATTCTATAGGCAACAAAAATGTGTTGATATTTAGCATTAGCTTCTTGTTACGATTGCTCTGTGAAAATTAGCTCAAGTTTGCTTAAATTGCCTTTTTTCTGTTCCAGGCAAAACATTGCCAACATTAGCGCAACAGCTTTGTGTTTTTCCAATTTTCTGTATCACATAACTGCCAGTAAAACAGCCTGTGAACACTGTCAATCAAGATGATATTGATATTGTACAGACTGACGTAAAAGACAGCTGATGTCCCTAGTCTGTGCTACATAGCTAGATGCATAGATTCTGGATCACCAATGGGCCTCTGGGCTCCAAGTGTTATAACAAAGCATCTGTCTATGTGAGTGACACAGTGACCAGGGTGCTGGCTGTAGCAGAAGGCATTAATCACCTGTGCGTTCATGCTGAGAGCTTTGATCTGGGCCAGAGGCTAAACCCTGGCCATGGCAGCAGGTTTATGTCACCGTAACAAGACAGGTCAGTGATCAATGTCTTTGGCAGGCTGGTAGACAAGCAACAGTGGTGGCCCTCGCTTTTTGCTGTGCCTTTGAAAAACCGCATGCAAATCAAACAGAGTGAGATGCTATTCTATGGGACACCATGGTTGGCATTTTCAATATAGCAGGAGAGCTAAAGAACATCATTCTTAAACTGACAGAGACTTTTTAAAAGACTTTGTCCCAAAGGCAATGATGGACAGCTTTCTACAGCAACTGTCTTACTGCCATCTTTTCTCATTCTTCTTTTCAAAGAATAAAAAATAGCACACATTTAAATGTGCTCCCAGTATTTTTTTTGTTTAGTTATTTCTTTGATGGCTTATTAGTCATAGCTGACTTTATGACACCTTTTGGTGTGGATGAATTATTAATTTTTTCCAATAGCAAGACATGGCTGGTCATGTGATCTCAACATGACTTAAGACTTTATCCCATGTGTGTATACAATACATCTGTGTAAAGAACGCTTCATTTTCAACTGAGGGCAGCTTTAAGCCTTGGGTACACTCCCTGACACACAAAGATTTCATCAAAAAAGTCAATATCTGCTATCTTTACCTTTGAAAATGAATGTTTTCCCTGAACAAAATTACTTTGACTATCATTACGTACTGATAGAGGCTCTCATTAAAGAAAATCTCTGAATACCCTCTTGACCTTCGGTAAACAATTAAAGCTTCTTTACTGTTGATAAGGGCAGCCATATTCTCTGATTCAATCGTTTGGGAAACAAATACCCACCTCTCTGACAGACCGCCACTAATCTGAGCAAAGAGCTCTCACAGAAATCTAATCACTTCATATGGAGCCATACTGTGCTTAGATGTCATAAGAAATAAAGAAAAGCAGATTAGAAAGCATCTAAAGGTCTCCATTAACTGCCACGCACCTCGTGATTCCAAAGTGTTTTACGTACTACCCATAATGAGAACAAAAAAGCACAAAAAGCCTCACCAAATAGTGACAGTTTAATATTGTCTGTGGTAATTGGCCTTATGAATTATGAATAGTTCTCACTGCCATTTCAGCTTTAAAAAATGAATTAAAGTATCTTCGGTAGACTTCAAATTAGAAGGGCAGTTAATACACCAAAGCAGAACCAATGACAATTGGTACATACCATTATAATGGTTTTCAATTAATTGAGGGCATTAGCATTTCATGTAGTCAAATCATTAAGTGATAATACATCATTAAAGATTAATTATTCTAATTTTCTCCACTGCCTACAGTAGAACTTCATTATGTTGCCTTGTGCTTTTGGAATAGTACATACTCCTATCTATATAGCTACACCTCAGCGGTTGCTGCATATTAGTAGTAAAGTCCTACAACTTATACATTGTCCAAGATTGTGTCTGATTACCCACAATCCTTAACATATAAACATTAAGCCCCAGCATCAGCACGTATGTTCATATTTCTATACAGCAAATG
>JBAJNP010006731.1:0-24688 GCA_036877545.1 Yasuhikotakia modesta | reverse complement strand
TTACTGCACGAACACACGGACCGACAGCTATGGTGCAGATGGGCAGCTTTATATGTTTGAGCCGATTTAGAGGAGACACTGAATTAGAGGAAGAACCTGTTCAGCAAAGGCAGGATTTACATGTTTCTCAATGGTAAGTTATTTGTTACGTTTGTTTGAACGCTTTCAGCGTTACGTGCCACAAAGTTCTCCCGTCATAATAAAGTTATAGCCACTACATCCATTTGGACATGAATCCTTTCCATTATCATGAATCAAGACTTTATACTAACTATAGTTTAATGTAAATACTGTTTATGAAGGCTTTAGGTTTGCGTGTTAATCTTGGGCTGACGGTGCGCATCTGCCCCGTTGGGCCAAAAGTTTGTCATTATTGAATGCTGTACATTCGCCTGAGCCATACAGTCACTGTCATAATGAGTAACACTCAACAAGAACATAAACGTATAACAAAATATATAACAAACATATATATCTTTATACTTACTATATTTATTTTAACATATACCACGGCCGTTTGTCACTCAGATAAAGGGACAGGTAGACCCAAGGTGACCCATTGACTGGCAGTGTGTAATGAGACTAGATCCACATATGGTTTAACAAAACAGAATAAAGAGAGTAAGAAAGTACATCACTGCAATAACAAATTTTATTAGTTAAGCAAACGAGGCAGACATCATTTTGAATCATACCCAGAACAAATGTATTAAAATGTACTAAATGCAAATTGTCTTGCAGGCAATGCAGATTTTCATCTTCATCTTAACATCTTCAATGTCCTCTTCAAATTCAAAATGAAGGCTTTTGCTGGCCGTGACTTGACTGGTGTTGAACTAAATGGAAGCGAGGCTGTTCTGAATGTATATTGAATAAATATGAAAACAAAATTGAGTGTTAGTTTATTCTAAACAGAATACAATTATGTAATTGATCGACAACCAGGATAAAGGTGAAGACTATCATTAAGGATTAAACAAATAATACAGAACAACAACTTTACAGTAAACTCGATTACAATCACAAGCTATTTTCATGCAGGAAAGTGGGACACTGAATTAACTCTGTTTCGGTGCTGTGGTCCAAGTGTTGTTCCTCTAGACTGGGTTTCCTGAAGATCCGTCCGACAGCCTCTTTTGTATACTGGGGAAGAAAGCAGGTCGTATCAACACTGAATTTACTCTTGTGTTTTTATATTGTTACCTGTGGTAAGGCGCTGAATTGTCTGTTGCTAAAGTTTGTTTACATTGCCAACGATAGCTGTATACACATCAAAACTAATTTGTTCTCATGTTAACTACTAAACACAGTCTAATCTAACAATGTGATACTTGCAGCTTGTGATGATTGTTGAGCTTGATGTGGAGCATCAGATGCCGAGAGACGCAGGTTTGTAAAACTGTCCGATGTAAAACGAGCGGAGCAAAGTAATTATCTGCGGCTAAATGCAAACTATTGGTTTATGCAAACTATGTTTTCTGTTACGTTTCGTTTTTGTGAGGAGGGGGTGAGTGAGAGGCTAGTGACGTAAGCTTCCACAGCTTTCCAGCCTGAGCCGTTTTCAGGCACTCATATTTAAAACATAATTTAAATACTTTAGAGTGGTTCATAATGTCTGGAACTTTTCCTATGTTCTTTTAGGTGTGTATACTGCCATTTTTTGTCAAGACTAGAAAATGTTTGATTTTGACTCTAGGTCCCCTTTAAACATTTAATAGGTCAACACCTCAATAGCTTCTTAATAGGAATAACTTCCTTATTTACCACAGGCACATCACATGTCCAACAGTTATGTTAAAACGTAAGCATAAGTAGACGAAAAAATGTAAAAAGAAACTTGCATCCAGTTTCTTTTTAAAAAACTGGATGCAACTTTAACTTTCTTAAAAAGTTTGGTGTGTGCTTTTACAGCACATTGCGAAATCTAATATTGCCATGCAAATTGTTCTGAGCATTTTTTCCTGTGTTGGCTTTCATGTGTTTGACCTGGACTGTTCTCCGTCTGTTGATTGTTCTCTGCCTGCCTATTGAACTACTTGCCTGTTATTGGATTACTCTTTGTGTTTGCTGCCAGCCCCGACCCTTGACTGTTCTCTGACTATGCCTTTGGATTATCTACACTGCTACAGTTTTTTTCTGCATGTGTAACGACAGGCCAGCGGAGGGAGCGCTAGTCCCTAGCGCTGTGTGCTCCCTCTGCTTCTTTGGTGACTTCCTGTTTGCTGGCTATATAACAGCTTGCCAGCAAACAGGAAGTTGTGATGTATTGTATTGCCTTTCTTGTGTTGCTCTTGTTCCCTGTGTTTTCCCCTCATGCTTTTCTTGTGTTTTCTAGTGTTGTTGGATTACTTGGTTTTTGGATTTTGCTGGATTTTGATGTTTTGCTGCCTGGCTCGACCTCTTGCATTGTTTACTGGATTACTGATTGTTAGAATGCCCCTGTGATTACCTGTCTGCCTTTTGAAAATGCCTCGCCATAATAAAACTAAGAAAACCCTGCGAATGGATCCGACTCCCGTCTCTCTCTGCACCCATTTTGTGACAGCATGTTAGTGTAAAACATAGTTTGCAGAGACCCACCCCCCCCAAACGGCCCCGTCCCCGCTAATGTTATTGCTGCAATGCCGTTGTGAAGTGAAGACAATATGGTGGCTCGCGTTCACAGGTGAGCTGCTCTCCCCGGCTGTACAAGCGGTGATCAAACCTTTATCACCTTCCGACAAAAGAAATGGCTGTGATACATGGCTACAGTTTATTTTACCCGGATCCCCGACATTTAGCCGTGGATTATTACTTTGCTCCGCTCGTTTTACATTGGCTCGTTTTGCCACGTCTCTCAGCAGCTGATGCTCCACATCAAGCTCAACAATCATTACAAGCTGCAAGCTGCTGTATTACATTATTAGATTAAATTTTTTTTTAATAGTTAAAATGAGAGCATATTCGATTTGATGTGTGTAAGGCTAGCGTTGGCAATGTACACAAACGTTAGCAGCAGACATAGATTTAGCGCCTTAGCACAGATAACAATATAAAAACACAAGAGAAACTTCTCAGATTTATTTCAGTGTTGATACGACCCACTTTCTTCCCCAGGATATAAGAGAGGCTGTCGGACGGATCTTCAAGAAACAAGGAACAACACTTGGACCACAGCACCGAAACAGAGTTTATTCAGTGTCCCACTTTTCTGCATGAAAATAGCTTGTGATTGTAATCGAGTTTACTGTAAAGAAGTTGTTCAAGTTGTATTATTTGTTTCATTTTTAAAAATAATCTTCACTGTTATCCTGTTTGTCGATCAATTACACAATTGTATTCTGTTTAGAATAAATTAACACTCAATTTTGTATTTATTCAATATACATTCAGAGCAGCTTCACTTCCATTTAGTTTAACACCAGTCAAGTCACGGCCAGCAAAAAGACTTTATCTTGAATTTGAAGAGGACATTGAATATGTTGAGATGAAGATGAAAATCTGCACTGCCTGCAAGATATAGGAAGAAAGGAGAATGGCCTTTAGTACATTTTAATACATTTGTTCTGGGTATGATTTAAAATTATCTCTGCCTGATTTGCTTAACTAATAAAAATTTGTTATTGCAGTGATGTACTTTCTTACTCTCTTTATTCTGTTTTGTTAAACCATATGTGGATTAGTCTCATTACACACTGCCAGTCAATGGGTCACCTTGGGTCTACCTGTCGCTTTCTCTTAGTAACAAACGGCCATGGTGTATGTTAAAATAAATATAGTAAGTATAAAGATATATATGTCTGTTTATGTTCTCGTTGAGTATTACTCATTATGACAGTGACTGTATGCACAGCATTCAATAATGATAAACTTTTTATGCTGCCCAATTATGCTGTCACGCTCATTAATTCTTGACTTTACGCTGTGGCTCAAATCTATTAGAAACAGTTCTGTTTTGGTGTCAAACGGGGCAGATGCGCACCGTCAGCCCAAGATTAACACCCAATATTGAAGCCTCCGTTCATAAACAATATTTACTATAGTTAGTATAAAGTCTTGATTCATAATGATGCAAAGGATTAATGTCCAAATGGATGTAGTGTCTATAACTTTATTATGATGAGAGAACTTAACCTTTGCTGAACAGGTTCTTCCTCTAATTCAGTGTCCTCCTTTGATTCACCTCAATTTTATAAGGCAGAATCTGCGGCATAGCTGTCAGTCCGTGTGTTCAGAAGCCAGATGACGACGCCACATAATTATTCTTTTGTGTGGCAGTGAAGGCAGTCAATAAGCGTGAAGCACTCCGAATATCATAATGAGGTTGTCAGAGACTCTCCAGCGGCACAGAATTTGCGTAGAACACTCAAATTCACCCATTTAATAACCCCGCCATAAAATCGGGTTTTAAAAAAGTTTTTAGACAGCTTCTGGGGCAGTACAGACTTAACCAAAGTGCTATTCTCTCTATGTCACATCACAGAACAAGAATCTATACTCCGCTCAACCACTCTAGGTCCCCTTTAAATAGGGATGTTAGTGTGTTTCTCAAAAACTTGCTAGAGTGATAAATGGGCATGTTTAACAGGGGCATTTATTGGGGGGCATATATCACAACTGTCACACTCTGCTCAAGTTCTTTCTGGTCATTATGGGACTGTTTTTGGTTTTGATTAATTTGTGTTATCTGTGACACCTTTGTAATCCTGTAACTGGCGGCTATTAAAGCAGCACTGATCTTTGTGTAACTGAGGTGACACTCAAGCACTGGTGGAATCCATGTGCAGGGTTTGTTGTGGGATTTTTGATTACTCATGAAGAATTACTTAAACAAATGGGTTCTGTTTCCAAAAGGTAGACTTTATTATCACATCAAACAAAGCCGAGTTGGTCTGCCAGAGCAACTAACCCCTTTTCACTCAGGTCCATGTATTTATAATTTCTCTTACCCCCTATTTGGTGCAGGTTGTCTGATGAAGGCTGTTTTTACTATTTCTGTCTGCTGACATGTAGCTTGAATGTTACATTCCCTTTTTTAGGGTTACCATATGTATGTTCTGCATGTCTTGCACAACCTAAGCAGTATACATTCCATAGAATTTGAAACCATACATTGTATCACTGCTCTCGTGTATTTTTAGGCAGTGCAGCTCCTTACATGAACATACATCTCCTTAGCACATTGCATGAACATACAACCCCCTAGCACATTGCTTGTTCACACAAAACACTATTAAAAAACTACGACAGGTTTACTGACAAATCCAAAACACAAGACAAGAATCGAAAATGATAATACAGGCTGTTGCAGGCAGCAAACAATCATAAACATGAAGCAGGCAATGGTCAAATACAACAGCAAAACAGGAATCCAAAAGAGGTAATCCAAAATATGTGAGAAAAGGTCAGACAGGTCAGTTCAGTACTCAGGTGAGGGCTCCCTCTGCTGGCAGACATAGGTCATTACAGAATCACCCCTGCTGGAGCTCAATGTGGACATCCCTGTGGTTGTGGATGGTAAGGTCTGGCTCGGTGGACCCAGGACCTCTCCTCAGTAAATCTCCCTGTTCACCAGGTATTGGAGCTGGCCTCCTCTGCGGTGGGAATCTAGCATTCTGCTCACCCAATAAGCAGGGCTACCATCAACATCCAAGGGTGGTGGTGGTCTTGCAGTTCCCCATTGTGTCCAGCATCTGGGTGGACCGGTGCCTCAGGAGGGAGGCATGAAAAGAAGGAGAGATCCAATAGTTAGCAGGATGCTCTAACCAGAAGTGAGACTAATGTTTATGTCAAGGTTTTTGCATAATGTTTTCCATACTTGCAAGGTAAACTGACTTCCTCTGTCTGATACAATATCCTCAGGAAAGCCATCATAAGTTATTGTGAATTGGAACCTTGTGAAAAACAGAGACCATTGTGCTTGTCTAGGGTTCAGTCTCTTGGTTCCCTTAATGTACTCTAGGTTCTTGTGATCTGTGATGACTTGAAAGGGGTGAATGGCTCCCTCCAGCAAAAGTCTCCACTCTGAAATTGCTTCTTTCATTGAAAGGAGTTCCTTGTTGCCCGCATCGTAGATTATTTCTACCTGTGTGAGTTTCCTGGAGAAATTTACACAAGGAAACAATTTACCAGGTTTAGCAAGATGCTGTGATAACACTACCCCTATTCCTCAAGCATCTACTTAAGGGTCTGGTTGAACCGCTCAGCTAGACCGTCAGTCTGAGGGTGGTAGACCGTAGTCCTCAGCTGCTTCAACCCCAACAATGGGCAGAGGTAAGCCATTATCCGGCATCTGAACTGGGTTCATTGATCGGACAGTACCTCTTTTGGTATGCTCACTCTGGTAAACATTATGAAGAGCTTGTGGGCAATGTTCTTGGCTGTGGCTTTGCGGATAGCATAGTCCACATCCACAAGAATGTGTTTGTGTCCCCAGGCAGAGTCAACGGCTCCACCAACTCCTTTCCGATTCACTAAAAGCGTACCTGTATTATGGGCTATGGGATGCGCGGGCTGGGGGGAGGTGTCCTGGGTTGACTTTACTTGGCCGGTTGGGCAAGCCTGGTGGAATTGCTTGCTCAGCCGGTTGTCCTCCCGCTGTTCTAGTGACCTGTTGAAAGACATCAAGTTGAAG
Organism: Yasuhikotakia modesta; assembly: GCA_036877545.1. NCBI lineage: Eukaryota > Metazoa > Chordata > Actinopteri > Cypriniformes > Botiidae > Yasuhikotakia > Yasuhikotakia modesta. The sequence goes on along the minus strand of JBAJNP010006731.1, from coordinate 18,075 downwards.
TTAGTATTGGAGGGGGGAGCCTTGCTTGCTTGCTTGTCGGTGAAACTTAACTCTTACGACCGCGTTATCCACCACTTTTCATGGGATGAAGAAACGCAACAAGGAATTCAAATAAATGCCCTGTAGGATGGATTTATGATGACAACTTGTCGTGATGGGTGAATCTGAAGTGGTGATGAACAGGGTGCAAGTCCACATGGTTGGACTGATATGCTAATTCTGGCATATAGAACACTTGTTCAAAACCAGTTCTGAAGCAGGTGAAAATCTGGCCGGCAGGAGCCTTCTCTGCTCTTCAGGACTGTTTTAAGCACACTGACTGATGCATGTTTAGGGAAGCGGCAACTGACAGCGACTCCACTAACTTGGAGGAATATGTGACATCAGTAATCAGCTATATCAGCAAGTGCATTGATGATGTCACTACCTCCAAGATCATGACCACACACTCCAACCAGAAGCTGTGGATAACTGCAGAGGTGCGTGTGCTACTAAGAACCTGAGACTCCGCCTTCAGGGCAGGCGACAAAGCGGCCCTAAGAACAGCAACGGCCAAACTGTCCCAGGCCATCAGAGAGGTAAAGTGCACAGAAAATCCACAGCCACTTCACCACCAGCAGAGACATGTGGCACATGTTGCAGGGCATCCAGAACAATTACAGGCCAAGCCCACCAGCTTGCAATAGTGATGCCTCCCTTCCTGATGCGCTGAACGACTTCTACCCTCGGTCTGAGGCAAAAAACAGTGTAACAGTGAGGAAGAAGACCCTCCCCCCAGCGACCAGGTGCTGTATATGACGATGACCGACGTGAGAAAGACTACACAAAGTAAACATGCGGAAGGCTGCTGGAGCGGACAACATTCCTGGCAGGGTGCTCAGAGGATGTGCAGACCAACTGGCTGATGTCTTTACAGATAATGGTTGTTGACTTCAGAAGAGCTCTGTTGAACATTGACGGCTCCATCTTAAATAATCAACTCATCACAACTCATACCTCTGCTGCTATTCCAGATTTATTTATTATTTATTTCTTTTCAAAATATTCTTATAAATGTATGCCTATTTATTTGTATGTATGTCTGTTGTACTAAGAGCTCCTGTAAAAACCACAACAAATTTCTCGTGTGTTTGCGCACACCTGGTGAATACAGCTCATTCTCATTCTCTCATTTTCTCCCCGGTGGAGAGTGTAAGGTTCTTGGAGTTCACCGGCTGCATCACTGCCTGGTGTGGGAACTGCACCATCTCAGACCGCAAGTCCCTGCAGCAGATAGTAAGAATGGCTGAAAAAAATCATTGGGGTCTCTCTCCCCTCCATCACAGACAATGCTGCATCCGCAAGGCTACCAGCATTGTGGATGACCCCACACACCTCTCACACACACTTTCCACCCTCCTGCTTTCTGGTAAATGGTACCGGAGCATTTGGTCCCTCACGACCAGACTTTGTGACAGTTTTAACCCCTATGCCATGAGGTTGTTAACCCACTGTAAAATGCTTGAAGACCTCTGCACTCTTATCTTTTTTTCTGTTCTCAAACATCTGCACTATTTAATGTTTGCACTGTGTCACTTTACATAATCACCCAAAACACCTTGCTACAGAACTGGTTATTGGTCAGTGTTATACTGTCTTGTGTATACTGTCTTGTGCTGTCTGGGTGCACTTTGTGCACTTCATGTTAATAGAGTTTTTTGTATATATCCTGTACATTGTACATGTTCTAGCACTGTGTTGCTTTGTTTGTACTGTAGCACTTTGGTCCTGGAGAAAAGTTGCTTCATTTCATTATGTATTGTCATGAGATACTGTCATAGTATCTCATTTATTAATGATAAAATAAATGAGATCCTTGGAGTCATGTTTGATGACCAATTACAATTTACAGATCAGATAACTTAAACAGCTAGATCCTGACGATTCGCTCTATACAATATCAAGAAAATCAGACCTTACCTCTTAGAACTGTCATCACAACTCTTGGTTCAAACATTTGTTCTCTCCAGACTGGATTATTGCAATGCTCTCCTGGTGGGCCTATCAGCAAGTACTACCAAGCCACTGCAAATGATTCAAGAATGCAGCTGCGAGGGTAGCCTTCAATGAGCCAAAGAGATCACATGCCACCCCTCATTTCACCAGACTGCACTGGCTACCATTGGCTGTTAGAATCAAGTTTAAGGCATTGATGGTAGCCTACAGAACAACCACTGGGTCTGCACCAAGTTACCTAAACTCATTGGAACAGGCCTATGTGCCCTCCAGAAGCCTGCGTTCCGCTAGTGAGCAATGCCTTGTGGTGCCACACCACAGAGCCAAAATATCACTGTCACAAACCTTCTCCTGGTTTATTCCCTTCTGGTGGAGTGACCTTCCAGTCTCTATCAGAACAGCTGGCTCACTTTCAATCTTCAAAAAAAGACTAAAAACTCACCATTTCCAACAGTACCTGCCCAATTAATAGTGCTCAACTACTACGTCTTTTCTTCTATCGTTCTTGCTGTCCTTTATTTAATACTTAATAAAAAAGGGGGTGTGTGACAATTGCACTTGTTTATTTGCTCTATGCTAGTCTAGGACAAATGCTACCATGCTTGTAGGACTGTTGTTTTTATTCAGTTGATCTACTGTTTCTATTGTTCCCTCATTTGTAAGTCGCTTTGGAAAAAAGTGTCTGCTAAATGCATAAATGTAAATGTATGCTAGGTTGGACAGTAAGGAGAGAGAGATGTGGAGTACCAGGTGGAGCTGGTACAGGTTGGCCAGGCAGAAAGATGTGCAGCAGGTCAGGGTGATTAAAGATGGATGGAAATGTGTTAACAGGTGCCACAAGCATGATGGGAACATGATAAAGTATTTATCAATACATTAAAGAGTTGATAAATAAGGAAAATAAAAGAGAACGAAGAATAGAATATGTGATTGTTGTGGAAAAGGACATAATAAAGACTAGTAAGAGTGAAATGATGTGGGTATTGAAGAGGGTGAAGCATGGAAAGGCAGTTGATCCTGATGACATACCTGTGGAGGTGGCAGTTGAGTTTCTGACTAGTGTGTTCAACAAAATCTTTGTTGAACACACAAAGTTGCCAGAGGAATTGAGGAGAAGTTTACTAGTTCCATGCAGAGCTGTCCAGATGTGCAGAGCACAGGCAACTACAAAAAAATAATGAGCCATATAATGAAGCTGTGGAAAAGAGTAGTGGAACCTAGGCAAAGGGCAGTAGAGCATTTGTGAGCAGCAATATGGTTTTATGCCTAGGAAGAGTACAGCAGATGCAATGAGGATGAGCTTTGAGGATGCTGATGGAGAAGTACAGAGAAGGTCATAGGGAGTTGCATTGTGTCTTCGTAAACTTAGAGAAAGCATACGACAGGGTGCTGAGAGAGGAGGTGTGGTATTGTATGAGAAAGTCTGGAGTGGCAAAGATGTATGTTAGCATAGTGCAGGACATGTATGAAAGCTATAAGACAGTGGTGAGGTGTGCTATAGGTGTGACAGAGGTGTTCAAAGTGGAGGTGGGTCTGTATCAAGGATTGGCTCTGAGCCCCTTCTTGTTTGCTCTGGTTATAAACAGGTTGACGGATGAGGTTAGACATAAATCCCCATGAATTATGATGTTTGCAGATGACATTGCATTCTGTAGCGAGAGCAGAGAGCAGGTGGAAGAAAATTTAGAGAGGTTTTTGAAGGTTGCTCTGGAAAGGAATGAAGGTTAGCCGCAGCAAGACAAAATACATGTGTATGAATGAAAAGGACCCAAGTGGAATGTTGAGGTTACAGGGAGCAGACATAAATAAGGTGCAGGACTTTAAGTACAGCAACAGAGAGTGTGAAAAGAGGTGAAGAGGTGTGCGCAAGCAGGTTGGAACGGGTGCAGAAAAGTGTCAGGTGTGATGTTCGATAAAAGTGTGTCAGTTTGATAAAAATGTAATTGCAATAAATCTATAGAGAGAAATAATTAAGTGCAAAACTTCCACTCACAAGGTTTCAAGAAGGTATTAAAATTATGAAAGAAGTATTTGGGGTAGGATTTGTTGGGTGAAAATGCACAGGGCATTCTGGTATACTTAACGTATATGTTTTAAAGGCAAAGAATGGAAATACTGTGGCCACACTGGTCAAAGTGGGCATACTGTTGGCACAGTGCTTGCTGCCTGCCTTTTTGACCCGTGCCTGTTTTCGATTATCCCTGTTGTTTGCCATGTGGTGTGTGGTCCTGAGGACACATATTCCTCCAAATTAGAGGAGTCACAGTTGCTGCTTCCCTAAACATGTGCCAGTCAGTGTGTTTGAAGAAGTCCTGAAGAGCAGAGATTGCTCCTGCTGGACAACTTTTCACCTGCTTCAGAACTGGTTTCGATCGTCTGACAAGCAGTCTGTATGCTGGAATTAGCATAACAGAGACGTGGTCTGAGTAGCTGAGGTGGGGGCGAGGCTGTTTGTGTACACAAGAGCCAACATGTTTTTCCCCCTCTTTAGGAAGGAATTTAGGGAGTGCTGACTTGAGATTTGCATGATTGAAATCTCCAGCAACAATAAAAAACAGCAATAAACAGTACATCAGGGTTAGAGTTTTGCAATTCGCTTATAGCCCATACAGTTCGCAGAACGCATCATTGCATTAGCACTATGTGGAATGTAAACACTGATAATGAGCGCAGAATTCTCGCAGAAATCCCCCTCTACTTTCACAGACAAGAGGGAGCCTCCCCCAGACATCTCAACTCAACAGTGCAACCTCTGGTGCCTATAGTGCCTCCATCTGGTGTTTCTGCAGTGCATAACACCCCAATTCCTTACAACCCAATGCATCCTATGCCAATGTCTTCTCCTGCTATGGTTGGCAGCACCCCGTGAAAACCCTTACTTGGAAACCACAAATAGATAACATGCAGCTCTGTACATCATCCGAAGGAGAAACTCATTCTTCAGTTGCACAACACAACCTGCCCAATGTTCTACCAACCCCTGGAAGGGAAGTTCAACATATAACTGCTCAGGTTTAAGGAAACTGGAATATTTTATTTGACTTCATGAAAAGACAAGAAAAAACAGTGAATGATCTTCCCAAGAAATGAGAGTCACTTCTGCTCACCATGAAAGTCAACTCGCTGACCTTGCTGTAAAAATGGAGGATAACAAGAGTCAGTCAGCAAGTTTTAACTCAGTTGGCCACAACCAAACACCAAGAGGAATCTGAAACAGACAAGTTGACTAAAGCTATGAAGCAAATGATTTCAGATAAACTCCATAAGGTGGAATCTACCTTGGTGTCAGAAGTGTGTTTCATGGTGGATCAAATCTGTTCAACACACATTTCAAACAAATCATGTTCATGCTACCGCAGAACTTTGTCAATGTATCACCCATACATTTATTCACAAACACCTAGTTGACAAGCGTACCACCTGTGTAAAAAGGTGTACAAAGAGCCTAGGGCTGGGCGATATGACCAAAACAATTATCACGATATAATAGTTCATATTGATCGGTATCGATAATTATTGACATTTTTAACTTTTTTTTAAATAAAAAATTACAAGTAGAAAAGTTTACATTTAACCATTTTTTTTTTATTTATCCATATTATTAAGGCAAAATATATTAGTTTTAGTAAACAAAACTTGTAAACAAAAGTTTCTTTTTTGTCTTAAAACAGTAAGTGTTAAAAACACAATAGCGCATATGTATTAAGTGACGTGGCTCTCACTATATTCGCCTGCTGTCAGTGGTGATGCAGACTTGGTTGTTTTCATTCAGACCCATGAGACCAGGGCATCAGTCAGGTTTGCGCAATAAATTTCCCTGTGTGGTCTTCGGTAAAATATGCCGTTTCCAAGCATTTACTCTTCAGATTTCAATCGCTGTCTATGAAATGCGCACTTAATGCGCACTTAAGGGGTTTGTGGCTCCACAAACCCCTCAGCCCTCGGGACCCCAGTTCGCCAACAGCAGCATCCTTATCCCTCTTCTCTGACAAGAGGTCAGTCTTCCAATTACTCTGTTACTGCCACCAGAATGCAGAAGCCTCCATCTACCACCAAAATATTCAAATGAGGTGTAACTATCAAGATAAAAGGTTGAATTTACAAACTTTGGAGATGAGTAGGCCCGTGTCCCCACCTCGACTGACTGGGCGAGGTGTGTGGAAGAGGATGAAATTCGTGGAGAGGGCTGCAGGAGTGGCAGTGTCCTCTGGTTTGATCAACATCTCAGTTAGAGCCATGAGTTGTAGGTCTGAGTGTGAGGCGATAGCTGAAATAAAGTCTGCTTTGTTTGCAGCAGATTGGCAGAGATTGACATCCACAGATTCCAGAGCCCGATGGGAAGAGAGATTAAGGAGTCAGAGGACAGTGAGAAGGTTGCTGGAGTTCTGTGACCTCCAGCATGTAGAACGGGGATGCCAATCGAAAACAAACAGGAACAAATGCAACTTTGCCATGCGCAACTTTACAAGCTGCTGTCTTCTCCTGTTGCTTAACTGTTTCTGTTTCATTCACTCATCTTTAATCACAGCATTCCATGACCTACAGAATGTCCTCCACAGGTTGTAACTGTAAACTTAAAGAAAAGCAAGTTCTGCCTACAAGGAATCACCTTTTAGGGCATGTTGTAAGTATTCAAGGCATTTCAGCAGACATATGTAAGACCCATTTGAACACTTAAAGTCTTGCCTCACCTCAGCACCCATTCTTGGCCATTCAGATCTTGAGCTCCCCTTTACCATTTACACTGACGCCAGTGACACCGGTTTGGGTGCCATATTGGCACAGAGGAAGAATCCTGGAGGAGAAAAGGTGATCACATATGCAAGTAGGACTCTAACAGGAGCTGAATTGAATTATACAGCAACAGATAAAGAATGTCTGGCAGTTGTGCGGGCCTTGGATAAATGGCAACACTACCTAGAACACAAACTCTTCACAGTTGTCACAGACCATTCTACCCTGCAATGGGTTATGGGTTCAACCAGCCACCTCATTCGTTGGGTGCTGCGACTGCAGCAATTTGATTTCATCATTGAATACAGAAAAGGGAAACTTAATGTAGTCCCAGATGCACTATCCAGGTCCTTTCCAACCTCAAGTTGCATCCTATACACCAGTCCCAGGGATTCAGAACTTCGATTGTCAGATGTTGCCTTGAAGACAATGACAAAGTTACAAAATTAAGTTTCAGAGAACAAAGTTGCTGAGGGCAAATTATTTCAGAAAACTTACCTGCCAAATAATCAGTTGCACTTCAGAGTGTACATTCCCAACAGCCTTTGGGCCTCTTTGCTGCAGCACTACCACTCCAGTCCTCTTACTGGCAATGGAGGGATCTACAAAACATACAAGCGACTCCAGGCTGTGGCTTTTTGGCCAGGTGTGTGGTCTGACATAAAACGCTATGTCAGAACCTGTGTAAGTTGTCAAACCTTAAAAAACTATAATCAAAAACCTACTGGAAAGTTGCAGCAAACTACTACCACTCTGCCAAATCAAATGTTGGGAGTCAACATCATGGGCCTGTTACCACAAAGCTCAAACCAAAATGAGTACCTGCTAGTATTTATTGATTATTATTTTCGAAGGGTTGAGCTCTTCCCCATGTGTTAGGCCATAGCTCAGGGTGTTGCTTTCATCTTCAGAAAAGAGATCTTGACTTGATGGGATGTGACAGATTTTCTTCTTTCAGACAGGGGCGTTCAGTTCAGGAGTGTTCAGAGAACTGTGTGAAAAGTTGAACATTACACCCAAACTAACTACAGCATACCATCCACAAACAAACATGATGGAAGGAGTGAATCAGACCCTCAAAAGCATGATGGTAGCCTACGTGCAGGACAATCATTAAAAGAGGGATAGGTTTTTAACCGATTTCCGATTCGCTTTGAACTCAAGAAAATTCAAGAGACCACAGGACTATCCCCAGCAAGAACTTCAGCTTGGCCAAAAACAAAAAAGGTCCAATGGACAAAATGCTGCATGGTCTCAATTTGACTCCAGACTCTGTTTCTTATGGTGGTTCACCATCTCAACCAGCTGCAAATGAAAGCCAAGGAAAGCAGTGAGAAAGCCAAGACGAAACAACAGAGAAACTACAACAAAAAAACGAGAGAGTTAACATTCAAAAGCAAAGGCCGTGTATGGCTGCGAAATTTTCCACAATCATGTGCAAAATATCACTTTAGTGCAAAGTTAGCACCAAAATGGAAGGGTCTCTTCTGTATTTTGATGCAGATGGGACTCCTAAACTATCAAATAGCCTTGGAGGACACTGGGGAAGATGTACGCACAGCACATGTCTGCAACTTAAAAATGTGTTTTCCCACAGCTGAGGAATTGGAGTCACTAGAGAAACAATAACTTTGTGAGCTTTTTCAAGACACCTCTGAAGACGAGGAATTCCTAGGTTTCTAAAATGATTTTTTTTAAACAACCATGGGTTGTTTTCTTCCAGGGAGGGAGAGTGTGGCGATGTAAGAAATTTTGCACTACAACATTGTTTGTGTTTGGGGTGGAGTGTTTTGCGGGAGGGTTAATTTACAGCGGAAGGAAGGAGATATATGGAAGGGGGTCAGACCCAAGAGGAGGAATTGCATTGATAGTAAGGGTTGCAGTAGTGAGAGTGTCGGATTAACGTGGAGTGTGGAGAGACGGCCGCATGCCGAAAGGTTGCTTCCTGTGTGTGATGTCTGGTGCAATGCGGAGTTCCACATGACTTTCAAGCGATGCATTCTGGATCGTCTGTTTTGTAAAGCTGTTATGAAGATAAGTGGCAGCTGCTCAAACTCTCATGTCTGGCGACAACGAAATACTCTCCCGCATCTCTCAGGTCTGCAAACTCGTGTGACGCAATCTCCGCACGGATGTCACGCTAAGTGCTCTGTTTTTGTTGTTTGTTTTTTTCTCTGTCCTATTGGCTACATTTTTTTTTCTTTTTCTCCCTTTATGGACATTATATGGACTTCAGCAATCTGCTTTGCTATTCTTGATTCCTGGTACCCAGTAAAAAATAATGCTCAATGAGTTTCAACATTTAGCACCTTTTATAGTATAGAAGTTCCAAGTTCTTGTTGTCCGTAATGATTTGAAATGGATGCACTGCTCCAGCAAGTGCCTCCAGTCAGAAATTGCAGCCTTCATGAAAAATAGTTTTTTGTTGATTGAGATTGAGGTTCTCAAGTAGATTGGTTGTGTCTAGTAGATTGGTTGTGGCAATTCAGTGACTGCACTGACCATTAACTCATCCATCTCCACTCCCCGAAGGCTGATATTGTAGCCCAGACAGGAAGTGTGTTGAATGTAAAACTAACATTTCTCTGCTTTAACATATAAGAGATTGCAAAGCAGGTGAGACAGTACAGTGCATACATGCTGAACATGTTCTGCTTCTGTTGTATAATAAATCAATGTAGGCATATAGATATAGGCATAAGCATATCCCTGAATATTTAATTTATGAATGACTGAACACTGGGGGGCCATTAGCTAGACCATATGGCATGACAAGATATATAGTGCCCCTGGTGGTGAGAAATACTGTTTTAAATTCATCTCCCTCCTTAGTCACTTAGTTTAACCAGTCTTAGTCATGGATAGTCACCCTGTTGGCCTGCTTGCAGGGAGTCTGCTGACACTACCTTAAATAATTTTACAAAATTACTGTTTTTAATACTGTCTAGCAATTCTATAATTTTCATATACCTGCATATTTCATTTCATTTTACATATTTCATGTTAAAATCATCCAGGGAAATTGAAAATATGCCTGGATGTTTTCACTGTCATTTGTACAGCCTCTTTGCAACAATGTACCTGTTACTATGGAGGCGAAGATGGCGGATCCATATGCAGGTTTTTATTCACAAACATGGTCAATAACAGGCAGGGTTAAATCACAGGCAAACAGGGATGTATGAGGCAAAACCAAACTCAGAAACCAGCAGATCAGGGCATGCAGCAATACCTACAAAAAACAGTCCAAGTAAACAGTCCAAGGTCGGTAATCCAGAAGAAACCAAAAACAAGACACCAGGAAACACATGGGAGAATACAATGGGAAAAGGCAAAACAACATTTCACAACTTCCTGTTTGCTGGGTCTCTGCTTTATGGCCACCAAACAGGAAATTATAGTAGACACTATAATTCTGGCCATAGCGATGTGGGTCATCTGGGCTGGTATACCACTATGGAGTCCTCAGAGGAGGCAGCATCCCCCGAGGTGGTGGCTGAGGTCACAGATCCTTCTGTGGTGGAGATGTCTGCAGCCGTTCACTGCACTGTGGTAGCGCCCGGTGGCTCGCACACCCCCAGGTCTATCTTTCTCTGTGTTTGTGTGTCTCTGCTCCCCTTTCCAGATCTGCCCTGGTGGGCGTCTCTGTCTCCTGATCTGCCCTGGCAGGCTCTCTCATCTCCTGTGTCAGCCTGACGGGCCCATAAGCCTCCTGTACCGCCCTGGCGGGCTCACAAGCCTCCGGTTCTGCCCTGACGGGCTCACAAGTTCAAGTTCAATTCAAGTTAAATTTATTTATAGAGCACTTTTCACAATAGTACATTGTCACAAAGCAGCTGTAGAAATATATACAAAATATCAATGGACAACACAAGTCTCCCGTGTTGCCCTGGCAGGCTCTCAAGTTTCTCTCTTGACTCTCAGGTCTCTCTAGACTCTCAAGTCTCTCTAGGCCCTCAAGTCTCTCTAGGCCCTCCAGGCTTTCTAGCCTCTCCAGGCTCTCCTGCATCTCTGGGCTCTCCAGGTCTCTCTAGTCGCCTGCTTCATCCTGGCGGACTTTCACTCCCCCCCATGTTTGAACCCCCCTTACTGCTCCCTGGACTTTGTTTAGTTTGAGTGACTGTCTGTTTGCTCCCTCTGTTGAAACTTCCTGTTTGCTGGCTATAAAACAGGAAGTTGCAATGTATTGGATTGCCCTTCCCATGTTCCTCCCTGTGTTCTTTGTGTCCCCTGTGTTTTGGTGTTCTCGTGTTTTTTTTGACTGTGGACTTTTCTTGGTTTTGGATGTTTTGCTGCCTGCCCTGACCCCCCTTGCTTTGTTTTGGATTTGCCTGTAGTATACCTGTTTGCCTGTGCTTTGACCTTGCCTGTTTTTGACTATGCCTCACAAAAATAAAAGAAACCTGCGAATGGATCTGCCTCCCGTCTCTGTGTGCAAGTCTCTTAACTCTTAACTAAGACACTTTACTCTGTAAAGTGTAGGTTGTAAAACGGTCACTGGTGATTTTTGACCCTTAAGACAACACAAAGGCTAACTGCTGCTGACACAACCAATACAAAAACAATTGGGGAAAATAGTAGTCAGACATTTAGCTCAGTACATGAATAAACATATTTTTTCTTTTTAATCACAAGTATTGCCAGTTCTTACTGCTTTACTGTGCATTTTGATGTAGTTTGAATGGCATGTGAATGACCATGCCTGAAGACCACAGGCATCCAACAAAGGTCTGCAGTCTTGTCCCTTACGAGATTTCTCAAGTTTCTCTGAGTCTTTTGATAATATTACTCACTGTAGATTATGTAATTTGCAAAGCATTTGCAATTTGACATTGAGTAACATTGTTTTTTAAGTGTTTTTGAAATGACTTTTGAACATTGTTTTTGAAGTGACTTTGTCTCTCTAAAACATCCTATTTATAGCTAATCATGTTACAAACCTTAAATCTATTTAATTCTATAGTAATATACTATATGGGGGCACTGAATGGTCTAACCCAAACAAGGCCTGTGTGAGTTCTATGGGTACGCTCACAGTGGTTAGCCCAGAGAACACTCTCATGGGTGCTCAAAAGGGCAAAATTATGAGCCCAACATAGTCATGTTTGCTGGGTTGCTGTTAGATTGGAATTGCACTGTCTGAATTGAGTGAAACAAATGTTTAAGTTTATATTCTGTCTCTATTTCTCTCTTTTTAGCTCAAAGTAGAGTTAGATCTATGCTGGTTCCATGCAATACCGAATATCCAGCCTTTGTTTCTGTGCGCACCATTAAAGAAACTGTGGGGAACATTGACTGTGAAAGCTGCATTAAGTAAGTGCATTTCTTACACTCTATGATGCATTGTCCCAGACAATTTTAAAAAGGTATTTGCATTTTTCTGTGTGTGTAAAAGTTGTAACAATTTAAATGCAATTGTTTGCCTTTTAATTTTTGACCATTGTCTACCAAAAGAATCAGACTGAGAGAAAATTCTAGTGGTATTAGTGATTATTAGTAGGTATTAGTGTTGATTGGCATCAGAGCTGTCTGATTTCTCTAAGAGCAATCTCTCTAATTGACAGCTCAGCCTATAATTAGGGTAACTGTACCCATTAAGCCATGCACCATTTAAGCCAATAAGCCCATAAATATTTAATTTATTAAATATAAATTAAAGCTGCAAGCAGCAATAAGCGGGACCTCGCACCGGCGTGTGCAAAATCTGGTGAGGTTTTGAGCGTTTAAGGCCCTCAAAAGTGCGACGAATGACGGAGAATAATAATAATAATTATAATAATAATAATGAATTAAAGCTGCAAGCAGCGATAAGCGGGACCTCGCACCGGTGCCACCGCCACCCAACACTACCAGCACCACCCAGTGCCACCACCATGTGTTGGCTTTAATAACAGTGATTTGTGGGCAAAAGCATAGTTTAATCATAGTGTAAAAAAAGCCACTTCCTGTGTAAAACACACCACTTCCTGTTGACTGCAGGTGGCGCTACAACCGTAATTGAGTATTACCCTATAGATGTGTTTAGGTTTCTTCATGGAAAAATGCAAAATTTTGGCAGCCCGCCACGGTCGTGTTCTTGCACAAAAACTCAAACGCTTTGATGAGAAAGATGAGAATGACACCACCACAAAGTTGATCGGACAAAAATTCTAGGAAGAGTTCGTTAAAGTATGACGTGTGGAATTTGTCAAAAATAATAAAAATCCAGAATTAATAAAAAATTAATAATCGCCTGTTGGGATTAGAGGTTCACTCCAAGAGACTTTTTTAAATGAATTAAAGTTTTCTATAGACCTACCAAATGTGGTACATGTACGTTAACCGTAGTGCCCTGGGCAAGTTTAGGTGGCGCTATGGAGCCATTTTGCCCTGCCTAATTTCAAAACCTCTAACACACGCCGAGTTCCGGTGGGGCTGGTGCGTGTGCAAAATCTGATGAGTTTTCGTGCATGGTAAGGCCCTCAAAAGTGCGATCAAAGCTGGAGGAGAAGAAGAAGAATAATAATCAGTGGTGGGCCGTCAGGGCCAGCAAAGCCTTTTCTGCTAGCCTAAACACTATCTGAATCACTGATTTACATTTTAATATATTTTCCCATGAATGTGTATTAAATGAATCCCATAATAATCTATTCTCTTCATTTCCTAGCTTTTTTTATGGTTGCGCTGCTTCCAGTAGTGTATATTTATAATAGAGCATTTATCCAATCATATTTCAGCCAGAGGCTGACATCATGTGTTGCCAGGATGGAAGAAATCTGCCTCAAGGCCTTCAGAACGAGCAGCGCTGGCGCCACAGCTTAAGATAACCGGCAGTTAAATCATTACACTAACCAATCAGATTTCGAGTTGCCGTCACCGGGGCCATCTAGCGGGCTTACAATAACGTCAGCATTTTCGCGTCCTTTGATTGGATCAATTCAATTGAATTTGTAAGAGCTCGCAACCTGCGGATTAATATAAGACAAAACAATATAAACAACAAAAATAATATAAGAATAGTAATATAATATAAGAAAATAATATAAGATTTAAAAAAATATAAGAATTAAAAAATATATATTATTAAAAAATAATATAAGAATTCTTAGAATACATTTATTCAAACTCATTATGGCTGACAGAGACGAAGTTGTTGATGTGGTCGCAGATCTTCTTTCAAAGCCATTTTCAAGGCGGACTTTTCAAGAAAAGATGGACATCGTGAGGAAAGGTTGGCCAACCCCGAAGCTAGCAGGCCTATCCCAGCCGGGGAAAGGGTTTGTCTGGCATTTTCAAATCAGTAATTACGAGCGGTACCATTGGCTTTCAGCCTCCGAGGAGCATCGCAAATTGTATTGCTAGGAATTCCTGTTATTTGCAGTTGTTCGGCATGGTGTCTGGAGCCACACTGGGTTTGCAAATTTAAATTGTCTAACCAAGGCAGCAGCGAGACATCAAAACACTGCCGGACACTTACAAGCAACCGTATATTTTTGAAAACTTTTGGGGAAACCCGGGTGGATCTACAGCTCAATAAACAAGTGCGCAGGGAAACAGAACTACACAACGAAAAGGTGAAGAAAAATTTTGAAAAGCCTAATAGACTGTGTTATATTTTTGGGTAAACAGGAACTTTCATTTAGAGGACACAATGAAAGCTCTAAATCCACAAACAGAGGAAACTATTTGAACCTTCTTTATTTTCTTGCTGAAAACAACACAGACTTACATTACCACCTGTCCACTAACAAAGTGTTTTGTGGGACATCAGGCAAAATACAAAATGACCTGATCAACGCTATTGCTGAAGTGATTGGAGAAGAGATAAAAGGGGAGATCAACAAAGCACCGTTTGTCGCTGTTATGGTAGACGAGACTACAGACGTGAGTAATGCAGCGCAGCTCGTGCTGGTCCTGCGTTATGTGACTGACAATGGTGTCAAGGAGCGGTTTGTCAGATTTGAAGACGTTACTAGTGGCAAGCGAGCCGATGACATTGCTGCTCTTATTGTCCGTTTTTTGGAGGAATATGAATGTCTAGATAAAGTTGTGGCACAGTGTTTCGATGGCACAGCCGTCATGTCATCTGGACTAAATGGGGTGCAGGCTAAAGTTAAGGAAAGGGGTACCTATGGCCTTATTCATACACTGCTATGCACATCGACTAAATTTAGTACTGACTCAAAGAAAGAATGCAAAAATCTTTTTTGCTCACCTAAATGGCCTTGCTGCATTTTTCTCCAGATCCCTAAGACACACGCAACTACTTGATGATATTTGCCGGTGATGTCTTCCTCGTGTGGCACCAACGCGGTGGCAATATACATTGAGATTGGTCAGTACAGTCTTCGAGAACAGAGTTGCTCTAAAGGAGCTGTTTCACCACATCCTGAAACATCATAATGAGTATGACGAGGATTCTGTGCATTGTGCTGATGGATTTAATGCACGTCTGGATGATTTCGAGTTTTGTTTTTTGCTTCACACATTTAATGGGATTTTAGAGCATTCAGATGTGCTTTTTGCAATATTACAAAACAAAACACTGGACGTACAGTTCTGTATGGCAAGGGTGAAGGAGTTTTGTGACTGCATTGAGCGAGAGAGGGGCCGATTTGATGAGATATACGAAGACACCGCGCACATCTCATGCGCTCCGAGGGCACGGAGAGGCCCAGCACAAGGCAACCTTCGTGAATTCTACCATCAACTCCACAGAAATGTTGTGGACAACATTCTCTGCCAGATACGGAACAGATTTCAGGACCACGAGAAATTAATGTTTCTCTCCCTCCTTGACCCCAAGCAGTTTCAAATTTACCGGAAAAAAATTCCCGCACACAGCGTTCTCCAGCTTACGTCACGGTCACGGAACACTATTCGATCTGTCCCGGCTAAAAACAAAACTAACTGTAATGTATGCCATGACTGATTTTGAAGGCAAAAATCCCGTTGAAATCCTTGACTTTCTTCAGCAGAAAAATCTGGGTGAGAGCATGAGTCAGCTGTACGCACTGACATGTTTGGCAGTGACTATTCCTGTGTCCACTGCTTCTGTCGAACGGACATTCTCAGCCCTAAAACGTATGAAAACGTATGCCAGAAATACAACCGGACAGTCTCGACTTTCAGCATTAGCCTCCATGGCTATAGAAAAGGACTTACTTTTGGAACTGAAACGCACAGACAATCTGTACAACAGAGTGATCGAACTCTTCTTAAGTAAAGAAAGGAGGATGGATTTTGTGCTTAAATAATTCGTAGGCTAATTTGGTGAGTTTAATGGATTTTATTATTTTATTGATTCTTCAAAACAAAGAGTTTACCTTCATTTCAAATCCCTTTCAAACGGATAAATATTCCAGTATATTTTTGCTGCGTCCAATTTTGTAGTGTCTTATTAATAAAGTAAAATTCGACTGTTATTACTTAAGGTGTAAAATACAGTATATTTTACTTTGCAATTTAACGGTTGATGTGTTTTTATTGCCATGACGTCACAATTACGGTATTATGAGGTGAATTATGTAAGGTGGCACCACCGAAGGCCTATGTGTGAAATGCACGGCCCGCCACTAATAATAATAATAATAATAAACAACACAGAAACAATAGGGACTTCGCACGCTTAGTGCTCGGTCCCTAATAATAATAATAATAATAAACAACACAGAAACAATAGGGACTTCGCATGCTTAGTGCTCGGTCCCTAAAAAGGTCTTGTCTTGTGTTACTTATTTTATCAAATCCGACAGGTTCTTACTAACATGTCAGTATTTGTTGAACACCAATCACATTTGTCATTGTTGAGCTTACCCATATTCATACTGTCTCAAGAAGGCTCACTTTAAGTCACCTCAAAACTATTAATATATACTAATTTGCAAAGAACACCCATATTTGTTCATTCTTGTTTTTTGTGCATTAAAAAGTTCTTAGTTAATTTGATTTCATTTAGAAAGATGAGTTTTGCAAGCTGATTACAAGGTAAAATCACTAGTCATGATATACACAACACTGCTGGAGTAATAGAAATATTAAATCTATGAACTAAATGTCTGATGCACGTCATTATATAATTGAAGCACAATACAGTGAACCAAAAAGCAGATAGTATATGCCAACTGTATATAATATTATTTTGCTGTGAATATATTTTTATTGCCTCAGTAATCACTGTAGAACCATTTAAGCTCATCTATTGCGTTTAAATAGGAAAATGCTGAAAGTATGATGTTTGGTAATTTTTTTGTCTGTAATTCAGTGACTTTGCTGTTATGTGCTATTCTTACATCATTAAGTAGACTGCATAGCACATCACATACTCTGAAGTGCTTTTTGTTATATAGCTTTTTGCAATTGTTTCATGTTTAAGATATTGTTGATGCACTGTAATGTGATTTAATACTTTAAAAACAAATACATTTTTTATTTTGTATATTTAATTAAATTGTCAGTACTAAATGAAATGTTAAATACTGAAACCAATGAAAATTAGTTTTGGACCTACAAGGTCATGTTTGTGGTGGTTCATTGTTACAAGCCTAACATTAAATGCAAGATCAAAAAATAAATTGTGTACACATAACGTTACTGAATAAATATGTTTCTACTCCCTGAAAAAGTATATATTTTTATATTTGTTGACAATTATTGCCAATAATTGTGATTTTGATTTATTTGGAACACACATGGGCTTAAATGGTACTTTGGTACCAATTAAGCCCATACCAGACTTTTGACTTTATTTACAGAATTTCCTTTAATTTGTTTTTAAAATAGGCATAACTAAATAAATATACTTTCAAATGAGAGATTAATATTTCATTTTAACAAATTATTATGTTTACTATCTTAATATCTATGAAATATGTGAACTTGTATGTGATTTTGGCTTAATGGGTACAGTTATATATTGGTACACACCGTATATTGTGACACTTTTTTGTCTTCTCTGGTTAACGGAGTGCAAAAACAACAAGGAGGATGGAGAGTGGAGGACGGGAAGAATATAACTTTATTTGAAATCTCATTCTCGTCTCGTTCCCTTCAGGGAACTAGGGTTACATGTGTAGTCAAAGTCAAAGTCAAAGTGGAGTTTATTGTCATTTCAGCCATATACACAGTACATAGTGAAACGAAACAACGTTTCTCCAGGACCAAGGTGCTAACATACAACAACACAGTACAAAGAACAAAAAGTACACCGTACAATGTAAGTACAAAAACAGAGACTAAGCTAAACAACTGACAAATCTAAACAAAAAGTGCACAGAGTGCAAACTTGCAGCACAGGACAAAAAACACAATATGTACATAAAGTGCACAGAAGTGCAAACGACCAGCACAGGACAAAAACAGTCACGG
>JBAJNP010006730.1:0-22540 GCA_036877545.1 Yasuhikotakia modesta | reverse complement strand
CCCCTCTCCATCTCTGTCTTTCTCTCCCTTTCTCTCTTTCTCCCTCCTTGCACCACTTACTCCCTGTCTAAGTGTGCCTGTGTGTGTGTGTAGCCTCAGTGTTCCAGGCCATTAACTGCCTATAAAGACAGACCCCCGTCCTCATCTAGTAACTTGTTTAGTATCAAACTCCCTGCAGATATAAACATTGTGATTTACAACACAAATGTCGCAGTGTTAAACCCATTAACAAATCTGTTCCTGTACAAAATCAAAAAACTATGTTACAGTTTGTGTGTATACACTACCTGTTACTGTATGTTATTTATGCTTGTGGTTCAATGCTTGAAATAAGTTTTGTTGACTAAATACATTACAAAATTAAACTCAGTTTTCAACCTTAATCTTCCAATGAATATAGAACATTTTATGAGGATTTTTCCTTAGGGATAGAGTTCAAGCCTTAACATGACCGGTTAAAGGTGTCAAATCAAGCACAACTCACAGCTAAGCCTTTAAACCATTGTACAGAACTGGAATGCATAGAACTAACCTAAAGAAACACTCACTACATATAAACAGATAAACACTTTCACTTACTCTTTGGCTATTAGGACTCATAATAAAATCTTAGTGCCCGAGTTCCTCACTGGAGAAACGTCTTATTGACCCGCCCTATAAACCACAAAATGACAATTTTGCCCTATAAACCTCTGACGACAACTTATTTTCCAAGGCAAGTTTAGACGGTCTATTTATTTTTCATTTGTGTCCTCCGCTGTTTGTTTTTGAAGGATTTTCTGAACTCTACAGGCAAGATTAGGAGGTTGTTGTACTTTCTTAAACTTGCTGTCAGTGGCAAACTTGAGATCGATGAACTTCCACAAACTGTGTTAGCTACAGCTATCTAGCACTGAGAAATACCAACAGCAAGAACCTCAAGTTTTTAAAGGAATACTTCATGCAAAAATTAAAGTCATCCTGTCCTGTACATAGACACCACCTTCATAATTTGCTAAAGGACCCTGGAGGGAAGCTAAACTAGGAAAAATGGTTTTGAGGACCAGAGCATCCCATTAAAGGTCTTTGTGGTTGTAACCCTCATGTTTTTCTGGCCTTGTTTGTGGGGCAAAATGGACTAAATGCCTTCCTTTGGAGATGGTGTGGTTCCTCAGACCTACAGGCCTCCAGCGCAGCAGTTCTTTGGCCCTTGAGTTGATTTCTTCATTACGTTCTGGAACGTTCTGTAACACGTCATCTCCTTCAGGGGCCACAGGTTGCATGTTTAATAGTTTCAGTGCAGGACTGGAGGTGCTGAAATTGTGCTCGCAAACACAAGGACACACACACACACACACATTGATTTAAGCTACTTAAGTGTAGTGTGTGAGAGACACTTAAGCCAAATGAGGCAACCCAGATCCTGTCAATGACCCGACCCAACCCAAAGCCCCTCCACACGCTATCATCTTCCATCATTCTAAAGGTCTTATCTGTCCAGGATGAGTGAAATGACTTTGGTCTTTATCACCAAATGTCACAAGACTGATGTGTCAAAAGGACAATAAAAAAGGACAATAAAAAAAATTGCAGATTTTTGGCCATAATATTTAGGCTCTGGGAAGGGGTTTTATCTTGACTGAGGACAGGACACCTCCACAGGAGACACAACTTTTTGAAATCAGTATTTTTCCGAGGCTAGGTGGGAAATAATAAACTTGTTTTTGAAGGACAGAGATAAAGTGTGAAGATCAAATTGCCTCCAGGTTAAAAAGTAATTTTTCCAGAATATTCCAGGTTTAATAGTTTATCTGTGATGTTCCCTTGATCACCACAGAAAATTTACTAAAAATTTTCAGCGTATTGAGTCAAATTACTCTTTAGCACCGTTCTTCATCTTTTCTGTAAATGCCGTGACAGATTCATTAGGGCCTGCAGGAGCCTGGAGCCGAGACTCTTGTGCTGTGCTCAACTTCTGCCCCTTGTTTCCACAAATACAAAGAGGTTGCCGAATCAGTGGTCACCTATGTGATGCAGCACTGTGTCAGCTATCAGGAAATATATCCCACAAAACGCCAGCTGTATTTCTGACAGCACAAACCTTAATTAAAATGTTTTACTATCTCGCAAAGACTAAACCTCTGAGGGGATGTTGTTAAAATAAGCCCAACTACTATTTAGTGTCTAAAGATGAAGTTCTGAAGACTTTTATTAGAACTTATGAAAGCCAATGGTGATAATCTAGAGCAGATATCTGGCTCGTTCTTAAAGTGTTATAAAGATGACTCAAAAACTCCCAGTCCCAGTGTTTTTTGATAGTCCGCTATCTTCCCTCCGCACACGCTATGAAACACAGCTGTCAAAATGATACCAGTGGGTGTGAAGCCAAAAATTCTTCCCATCCTGGAGAAACTGAGACATTTAGTCATTCTCAAGTCCCAGGAATGTTTCTTTTGGTTTTATTCCACCCATCTGCCAGAATGACAACCCCAAAATGAAAGGGAATTTCACTGGTAACAATCAGTGGGAAAGTCACAGGGTCATTGGAATATCAATTGTATGTCTATCTGCCATGAGAACTTCAGCTTCAGAGGTTAAACAAGCAGCAACTGGGAAGCTGATTACATTTAAAGACAATGATTTAAGTCATATTAAGTTAAAAAGGTTAAATACGTTTAAAATAATTGAAATTAAAATATTTTATTTTAAAAATTAAAATAATTGGAATAGATTACTACCAGAAAAACTATATATAAAACTATAGTCTTATACTAAATATAGTTACCATCCAGCCATCTATTCATATAAATATTCACACACACACACACCACCACCACCACCACCAACAACAAATATATAGGTTAGCTAATTTTAGCATAAGGTCACTGTTAATGGCAAATGCATTTTAACACAATCATGAGACACTGCTGTGTTATTGGCTGTGCAGACTGGTGAATCAACTAAGCGGGCCCCTTGCCCAGCCACTGTTCTTTCAAAAGACACAAACCCAAACCAGCATGTCCCTCAACAGCAAGTCTTCTTGTGTTCTTTGTTCTCGTTTCCTGTCTTCCTTCTCTAAGCTTTAAAATTACACTCTGAGATACCTGCAAGAAAAACAAGTGTCTCATCACCTCTAATGAATAACGTCTGGGCTTTGAGTCTCTCTGCCAGAGTCTGCCTCTGTCCGTCCACTCGTAAACAAGCGGCGCCCTGTAGATGATGTATACACTGGGCTTTCTATTAACAGCTCACAGAGATAATGGGAAGCACATTTACATTGAAGGAACGACACACTGTCCGACGCCATCGCATACAGAATCTTCCTGTTAGGAAGCTGGCTCAGCTTGCAAGTTCCGGAAGGTTCTGAGGGGTCAGTAAACGGGTCGGCTGTGCTGTGCTGATAATTGTTGAGGGCTTAGAGAAGCGACTGTGTGGTGTAAGTGTCCAGACAGACAGTCTTTCAAACTGAAATGAACGGAACACAGTCTAGGAGAAAATCAAATGATGTATCCGGCTTGTTGTTGGTAGAATTAATCTGCCAACATCAAAGGAAAATTTTGGGGGTGTAAATTGTGTTCTGTTGGATAATATTAAATATTGATATTCAAAATATTTAAATATATATTGAATGTGTAATATTTTTTCTTCATTATTATAAAAACAACTTCCACAAATTGAAGAATGAATGGCTGAAGAATGGAAAGACAAGAAGAATGGATGCCTGCAGGTGTTTAGCAAAAGTGTTTTAGCTATTTAGTGTAGATAAACTATATAACTGACAGTTCAGAAGCTGATTGGATGAGCCACATTCTAAGCTGTAATCAACAACCAATAAACACACACGTGTGTGGACTATAGCCACACAAAACCCAATAGCAAACCACAATGTCCTAACAACTACAAAGAACATAATGGTAACCAAAAAACCCCAGCCATATTCCACCACAATATTAATGGGGTCAGATGTTTTGGCTTAGGGCATGATACTGAGGCCACATGTGGGGCTGCAAAGGCCCCTGAGGGCACCAGAAACTGACACCTTGGGTCACTGGCCAGCACCACAGAAAGTTTCTCAGAAGTTAACTATATACTGTAACATTGGTATTATATGATGCTTAATTTGACTGGAAGGAAGCAAGAAGGAAAAACAACTTGCCAATAAATGCAGGAGACTCTTTAATGTCATACATTTTTAAGAAGCAGAGGTTAACAACAATTTCCCTGTTGCGTTGTGTCTTATAAAGCAGACTGACCCTCACTGACATACTCACAGCTAAATGGCAGTTTGAACTATCACTTATAGTGCTTAAATGTAAAACTTCTGAGAACTGTTTAATGTGAGGATTCCCAGACCGCTACAGTATAGAGGCTTGGAGAACGTAACTATAAGTACTGTAGACATGATTTCATTATTGAAGTATTACAGGAGAATGTGAAATCTTACCCTCCAAAACAATAATATGGCGTATTACTGACATGAAACTAATAAAAATAAAAAATAGCTGAATGACACTAATGAATGATGCTACGTTTACAGTATGACTACAATGTTCTATACTGTACATTCTAAACTGTTTTTAAATGCATTTTGTTCACATTTAATACATCTATAAATCCAATTAAAAACAAAATTACATATTTGTAGGACTAGATTAGCACAACATTATCTTAACATATCAACATAGTAACATAATGTGTAGACATGGTGCCTGTGGTTAAAATCACTTATAAACTTCTATCTAGGTTAGGACGCTGCGATTGGTTTTGAGGTCATGTTTCCCAGTATCTGTTGGTGTTTGTGGGGTTGGGGAAGTTCTGACCTGTGTGAGAGAGCTGTAGTCGTGGCACATTCTGGCCTCCTGGATTACTGCTCTTTACAAAAGGCAACAACTGGAGCAGAGCGACCAGCAGTCGACTGTATCGCCCAGTCCTCCACAATCCCATAATCCTCATCTCTAGCTTCCACTAGTGTATCAGTACAGCAAGTCTTCTGTCACATCACCTTTGTAGCACTAGAGAAATAACAAACAGACATGGACAATATGTTTAATTAAACACAGTAGTTTTACTGACAATAATTAGTCAGTTACTACTCAAAATAAAAAAATAAAATCAAAAATCAAAATAAAATACTGCTTGCATCTCATTTTTCACAAATATATAAAACCAGAATTTTGTATCATATCATAAATGGTTTCATAATCTTTTTAGGTTAAAAATTCAAGGTATTCACACATTTTCTAAAAACAAAACCTTTGACCATTAAACTTCTATTTATTGACAAAATGTGGTTAAGTGTGATAAATAAATAACATGTTGGAAAACAAATGCTGGATGGGTCAACCAGACCTTACCACATCAAACTAAAAATGCTTGCCTCAGGACGCTAAAGACATCTAATGACATTCTTTACCAATGACATGAATCCTGTATATGTCATTTTATCTAAACAGAAAGCAGACAGATCACATCCTCCCGCCTCAGGCATTCCAGCTACCAAGGCGAAGCACGCAAACACCAGTTGATGCTCTCCTCAGGTCTAAACTGTGTGGTCAGGTGCTTAAACCAGAGCGGCTGTGGATTTCAAAGCCTGTGCGACAATGAGGCTCACGTGGAGAAACTCAAGCATTGTGTTCAGAAAAGTTCTCATGCCTAATCAGCTGCCCTGATCTTTATTTTCTTCCCCTCAAGAGGTCACGCCACGTAAACAAATCGCAATGCACCACCTAGAAACACTTCAACAGTTTCCTTGTTTAAATTTCTCTTGCTGAACTACAACCATTAACCCATCATCAATGGACATGTAAGGCCCAGCAAGATTTTACCCAATGGGATGGATTTTATACGTCCGTTACCAAGTTTCATGTACGTTATAGAAAGTCCAATAATAGACGATCTCATTGAAAGTTCTGCACGTTTTGTGTTGGCTCTCAGGGGAAGCTATTTTCCCATGATGGGGGTATTGTGTGTTAGACCACAGAGCGCCACTTAGGCTCACGAGGGGACCCCTGGGGACGGTCCCGACACGAAAAATAGGCTCTGTCTCAAACATATGCAAAATAAAGATAGGCTTTTTCTATTGCTCCATTCATCAACTCAAAATCTAAGCCTATTACGGCATTACTCCAACATAATAACACCACTCAGGTTCCTGAAGTGATGGAAGCCAAATGCTCACAGTTGGGATACAGCTTTTGATTTACATGAAATGATTTATAAGGAAACTTATCATCTCTATGTGCTTATCAGCATGAGTAAACAGACATTTAGTATTAAGGGTTCATATCCACATTTGATTTACATGTGCAGGGTTCGAAAGTGCAAAGGAATGGCAAATGGAGGTGAGGTTTACAGTCATGCCTCAGGTAAGTATTACACCCTCAGGGTTGATTTACACCCTGCAGTCGTGGTATCTTACTTAAGTAAGAACTCATGACTGATGCTGGATTCACTGCTTGTACTGTAACACAGGTGCTTAAGAAGTGATAACAGACTCTACATTTACATTTATTCATTGGGCTTCTATCCAAAGCAACTTACAGTGAATTTAACGTATACATTTTTATCATCATTGTGGATCGAACCCACAACCTTTGTGCTTCTAACACAATGCTCCACCAGTTGAGCTACACAGGAACATATTACTATTACATTTCTTGATAAAGAAATCACATCATTCCTGGCGCAACAACAACTATGTGTTGGTTGTGGAAGGTGGCGATTATCTGATATATGAACATTTTTCATAGATTTATTTTGGCACCCATTATGCTCAAATGAAAACAGCTGGGAAAGCAATGGAGGTTTGAATTATGTTGTAATAAAATGAATTTATCTTCTTCTTTGGCCGTAATTATTGAGTGAGTGGGATTTGAATTGAATTATCTTTAACAACTCTATAGAGATTTATAGCGTGCCGTTTCATTTATTATGCAGAAAGTAACTAGTACAGAAGATACAGAATACAAACATAGCACAATGTAGCATAATGTAGCCTCCTACAAAGTCTTTTAAAAAATGTGATGTCTTTAAACTGCCAAACTTTTGGCAAACACACTTGCTGTAGCAGCCTGTAATAATTTCATCTTTTTTTTTGATACAGACCCAGACTCCTATAAGTTTGGCAATAATTTGACTAAAACTGGTCATCAACTTTCAATATGAGGAAAGACAACAAACATTCCTTGTGGGAAAATCATCAAGCTGCAGGAAGAGGAAGTTGTTCATATTAACTCACTTCCGGGTGACAAAGCCACACAACAAGAATCAACAGAGAAATGGTAGCTCACTCTGGATTTACAGCCTAATTTATGGATACATTTCTTATCTGCAATGCAGAGTCTGTCAATGGACCTAACCTAAAAAATAATGTAATATTAAAATGTCAATTATGTCATAATGAAAAATCTGACATTAATTTACAGGCTTGACTGACAGCTTAAAGAATGACTTCATACATTGTCTTCTGTTTCTCCTCAGTCAATCTGAAAACACAGTCAGGCAGCTACAATCACGAGGCTGTGAAACATAAGTGCTTTTCTTCTCAATTGAGACCTGACAAGTTAAACACATGCTGAGACTTCCCAAGCTCAAAAAGCCTCTTGAAAAAGATGAGTAAATGCCAACACCTTAAGGAGCAATCAGGAAAACCATTATCCCTGCAGGGTTACACATTGTATGGGACTTTGTCAAAGTAATGGATGAACTCTCTAACTTCCTGTCAGGTTGACAGAATTCTGGGAACAGTGGGCGCTTTCATTACTCTGCTCCAATGAACCACAATCTGTTTGTATGAGCGACCCGACTCCTTAATTCTTTATTGCTATGAAGTATAAAGATGTGTCAGAAAGCTCTACTCATGTGTGACCAGACAGATGGCTCTCTGAATAGATTATCAAAATATCCATCAGTTTATTCCATTGTATATACTGTTATCCTGCCCTGCCCAAACTGACCGATATATTAAACTGTATGAAAACGTAACTAGATTAAAAATGAGCAACACCGGCTCAGTTGTACAAAGAGAGACGCAGATTACTTATTCATGAAGAGTCTCACGGTGAATGAAAAGGCTGGTGCTTGCATTAAGATCTGCACTGAGCCATGAAAAGATCTGCTACCGCGTGAGCAAACACCATTGGGCTCAACCAGCCGAAAAACAAGCAAGCTAGTCGCCCATTTTAACGCACACAAAGACACCAGCTTAACATGGTGGCGCATGTATCCAGGGGGCCTTTCCAACAAAACACATGATAAATCAGCTCTATTATTTCCAAAACACTGGCCTTCACTCTAACAACTCACAGTTTTTCCTCAGACCTTTTACAATTAAACTAGTCTTTTTAAAATGCAAAAATCCACAAGTTGGAGATCTTTCCACAAGCTTTTTAGAAATGAGGTGAAAAGGTCTGCTTGTGGTTTTATGTTCTTTGGGGAACCATTAGATGAGTGACAAGGAGAACACACTGGCGTCTTCAAGGCATGGGTCCAGGTGTCTTTTAATTCCCATGGGTAATGGGTGTTTTACTACTATTGAGCTTCTGGGGACATGAACACAATCCACTGCTAGCAGCTTGAAGAGCGAAGAATGGAGAATTTACATGAATACTTACTTTTAGGCAAAAACAAGAAGTTTGTTGAGGTCATTAGAAAGACTTCAGGAAGGATTACAGTATCTGCAGCATGAGCAACAAACGCCTCATGTGCCAAAGGGCGGGAAGGTTATCTATCTGTACCCAGAGGAGAAGAGCTAAGAAACAATAAGAAGGTGTCATGTTTTCTTCAGTGAGGCAGGAAGTGCTAAAAGCTATCCAATTCTCTTTCTGTTGACCATTCTAATGTGATTTAAACTAGTCTTAATTATATAATGTGATTAATGACCTCATTCTTGACTTATCACTTACAACTTACAAGTTACAAGTTTGTAAAACATTGTCTTACAATTATTCAAGGTCTTACAATTAATACAAAAAAACATCTAAAAAACAGAAAGATTTAAGAAAAATGACTTTTACCTAAAATAACATTAAATTGCTTTTCTCATTTGTCTGTTACATTCATTTTTTCTTAATTTAACAAAGTAGATTTAAGGGTGTTTAGGGCGAATATACCCTATATTCAATCCTCTTTTAACAAAATACTGCTTTATTTAAATTGGTGACTGCTGACCATCATGTGATCACTCCTCAATTCCCCCTCAACAGATCYACGGACCTCCAGRACAGTTTGGAAACCTCTGGTTTCCTTCATAACCAAATATTCAGGCACGGTTGTGTCACAAAGTTCCTGTAAAGCCTCAACGGTTTAGTCCTTACATCGGAGATCTATCAACCTTACAGGCTAACACCTCCCACACCAACACCCCAGTGATTTTGCACATCCCTGAACAATAACAGTCTTCACCTTGCTGTTCTTTATGGACGGCTGGAATCACTACACTGGAGAAACTGTCTCTTCTTGACATACCAGCTGGACTCTGCAATCCTCACCTCTAGATCTGGCGAGGCAGAGAGCAGCGATGAAGAGAGACAGATACACTGTCCACTTCACACGCTAACAGTCTGAGAGGATCCAGGTCTTCTCTACTTTAAGAAGTGGGTTGCCTTACAGATGACAGAAGATAGAATAATATTCAAAGGTTAAGTGTGTAATTTTTCTTTGTTAACATACTTTCTGCTATCTCTTACTTATCTAATGTGCAGACAAGTAAGCCATTTTTAAAATCTTTCCCCTCAAAAAATGCGCAAGCATGGCGTGAACAACATTTTGCGATTTGTTTTAGCATCTTGACCAACTCAGCAACATTGGCTTAACCAATGGTGTAAGTCTGGGGCTGGACTACCTGTATTTTTGACCAATGGCAGACAACTGTTAGGAAATGTTTTTTTAAACAATCAATGTTCTTGAACAGAATACTTTTATTTCTTACAAATACAGAGGTAATATGTCATCAAAACTATATGTCTGTCTGAAGTTTCTGTTTTTTCAACACTATCATCACTCATAAAGCCACACATTCTGTGTTATGCAAACTGTTAATTATGCAAAATCGTTTAGTTTAAAAAAGTTTAGTTAATCTACAATGTTTGGCTAAAAGCCTCAAACCCTAAAAAAACTGTTTATTACTCTTCAATCTGTTCTATATCAAAATCACCTGTTATTGTCTGTCAGAAAATTCTCCATGTTTCTTCTGGGAATTACGGAGACAGCAGCAGTGTATTCCAGGTGGGGAAAGTTGAGAATGAATGAACAATTAGTAATCTGTCAACTTACGTTTACTATGTATGCTTTTAAGTCAACATCTATTTTAAGTGATTGACTGTCAGGGGCCATTATATCCCGTTCCATTAAAATAAACAGACACTGGTCTGTATATTTAAAAAATGGGGGAATATATCATATATAAGACTGAAATGTTTGAAAACATAAGTTAGCTAGACAGGTTAGTTAGACAAACAGCTCTGGTTTGGGTGGGGGGAGGGGGTTGGGTTGGTCATCAAGCAGAAGAATCCTGAAGGAATGTTGTGGTATGCTTCCCAGACAGCTGATATTATTACAAAACAGAAAGGGAGTAAAACACTGCATATTGCACAACCTTCAAAACTAGGAAAACAACCTTCTAGATACTTCTGTAAGGTCCCAAGGGAAAATGAGTTCCATACAGTGACCCCTAAGCATTCTGCCATTGGTGATCGCAAATGAGCAGGAAACTGCTTGTAAGCGGAAAAACAATGCACAGAATTCCTGCCAACTTCCTTATTTCCAAGAATTCCAGAAGTTAGCAATTGTATGAACAACTAATGAAGAATATACTTTAGCAGCTGGCTGGTGTTGTGGTGCTGCATTTCCTGAAGCGGACTAACCCCAACTCTTTAAAACACAGCATGAAGCTCCCAGGCAAAGGATGGTGACAATTTTCCCATTAGCTGTGTGGTTAAGGTCCACACAGGAGATTTCCTTCCCTCAGGTTCTATAATCATGACACTACTGTACATTTAGCCCAGGATAGATGCTAGTTTAAACCTTCCTTTAATTGCAAATTCCACAGTAATTATAATTGCTCGGTAAGTACAGTATTTACAATCCCAACACAAAAATCTCTGATCAAAGAATTCTTAATAACCTTAAGTATGTTAACATTTTGTAACACACTTATATATAATACAGGAATAATTGTTCCTGTAGCTCAACTGGTAGAGCATTGCATTAGCAGTGCAAAGGTTGTGGGTTTGGTCCCAGGGAACACAAGTACTGCTCAAATGTGCACTTTGAATTCACTGTAAGTCATTTTGGATAAAAGTGTCTGTCAAATGAATAAATGTAAATATCTTTTTTCGAGTAGATCTAGCACACTCCTCTTTAGTCATATTAAATGTTTAATCTGTTTATTATCAGGAGAAAAATACTTTCATGACATATAAAAATGCATAGTTCTTGTTTTGCTCTATTAAACATTTGATCCTATAGTGGGACTTACAAAGGAGTTTACAGCTTGCTAAAATCACTGTCTAGACACATTATGTTGCTTTGTGTTTTTGTTTAGTCTAAGATGAGAGAATGCCAAACACCTGCTAGACCTAAAGCCAGTTTGTTTGTTTTAGTGTAAAAACAAAACCAAAACACAGTCATCCTGGCCAAAATTCATAACATAGGCTTTAATGTTCTTTTAAATATCACAAGGACTCAATAACACACTTAATTTAAAGCTAACATCAATGTGACACTCTCTGAAATAAATACGTCATGATTATAAAACATTCCGTTGTAAACTTTACAAAATGTCTATTTCAGTGCATACAAACAGAACTGGTAGCTTAACTCTAACATTTAGAGTTAAGAGTTGATGGTGGCTTAACTCAACTCTAACATTTAAGAAAGAAAAACAACTTTTCCCGGTTGTTTTGGTAGTAATGATTAAAGTCATTTTAAATTATCTTATTAGTACCAATTATTTTGATTCACGTGCAAGGTTCCTCATATTTCTGACAGCACTGACAAACGTCAACAAACCGAGGCAGACGCTACAGTGTTTTCGTCCCTGGTGGTCCGAGTGACCTCACTCCAGGCACTGGATGTCACAAAACCCATAAAACAGATTTTCACGGTTCCCCGTTGATCGACCTCCAGTGTTTTGACAGATTTGGAGTCTGCAGTCAGACTCTGACTGTGTTTGTTTAAAATGCTGTGTGTATTTTGTCCTTATATCCTCCATCTCCTTTGCTGAATTTGGAACATATTACAGTATCTTTATGCTAAAAGAAAGGCTTTTCCTTTTTGTATTCTATATTTCTTTGAAATATTCGCAATTGTCTATGTACCAGTGCCAAAATTAAGTGTGACTTTCAATGAAAGCATGAGGGTTCACATGTGTGTTGTTTTTATACATCAGTGCAAAAATATTTGCCATTCTTTCTAAAGGGGCCTAACTATAAGCAGGTGGAATCTGTACCCCCAGAACTCCACAAAAACCCCAGCGGATTTACACACTCCACAACATTTACATGTTGTCCCCGCATGACTGTAAGGTAAAACATGTAATTTCTGCACTAACCGTAACTGCAAAAACAATGAATTTCCATGTTTACTATTGATCACAAAAACAGATATTTCCACCACCAGTTCACGCCATTGGTTGAGCCAATACTGCAATGTCAGGCTAGTCATTTGATAGCATCATGGTTTTTACATATCTAAAGGGAGTAAATTTATGATTTATGATAGCATACTAATAGATGTCTCAGCATGTTACAACACAATAGAAGAAAGTATTTGAGCAATATTTTAACAAAAAATTGTATTGCATAAACTTCAAAAGTTATTGCTAATTTAATAATGCTGTTAGCTGTACATTACCCTCAGCTTTGTTTAGCACATTGTACCAAACCCTCCTCAAAGATTTTCAAACAAAATCTGCATATAAAAAAATGCAAAACAGTCTGTCTGGGCCTGATTATAAGGACAAGCACAGTGGAATTACGCAAAGTATTTCCATTGAGACTCTTTTATACAATAGCATGTTTTGGGGAATTTGAGGGGACGGACCAAAATGGGTGGGATGTGCTTGATGCTGTCTGTGAATACTTTTCATTTGGAAAGATGAGAACTGTTTAATCTCACATGACATAGGACCTGAGAAGACATTCATTAAAGCTAACAGCCAATTACAGATTAGCGTCGGGTTCCCTCCGCTAAGCCTTTGAGAGCAATTTGCAGACCCCTCTTCTAAGGATTCTGTCTGGAAATGCTAAATGAAACCTCAGGGGTCGACCTGATCACTTAAAAAAGCGTACATCTCCAGCAACATGTGCCGCGCGACGGGAGTTAGCTTAGTGATAACTTTTGCCGTGAGACACAAATGATTTACACAAGTCACCTAATCCAAAACAGATAGCGGGAAGGATACTAAATTACCAGGGCAGCTTTAATCTTTTAGCTAGACCTATTAGGCCTTTCTACAACATCACTGGCTGTGGCCTGCAGGACAACATAAGAGAAGGAAGCTAAATCAAGCACTGATAGGAAACTCCATGACGAAGGAGTTTTTTTATCTACGCTCACAAAATCTGCTGATGCCCGGTGCCCTGTAATCTCCACATGATTTATCTGTGGCTCTTTGGCACTGAAGAATTCCAGCGCTGTTAGTTTGAAAAGATGAGAAAACAGAGCAGGAGCCCCATACCGGGAGGTAAGGTTCCCCGTGGAGCTCCCTGACAGGCCGAGACCTCAAGGGTCATCCAACCAATCCGAGATGATTGGGGGGTGGTGGTGCTAGTTGTATCTTTGCTCCAGGTTTGGCCTCTTTTATATGCTGTGTGGAGGAGTAGAACAATCCTGTCTAAGCATCAAGAGGTTTGGAAGATGTTATCAAAGTGGCTAATCAGTGTCTCATAAGTATTTACTACTTATGATACTTATGATGCCAAAGCTTTCTTATTTAAAATACAAAGCACCACTTTAAACAAATAATGTCAGTTTTTTTTAGAATTGACTTACTTTAACATTTTGTATTAAGCTAGGTATTAATAATTACAAAATCTAGGCAGTACAAACAACGCTTGGTTTCTTGCTTGTATTATTTTCCAAGTGTATAAATGCTGCTTATGGGCGGAAATCACAAGTTTTATCTGTTTTGCCCAGGCGCCAAAATCGAAGTATAACTGTTTAATTGGACCGCCTTCAGTTATGAAAACCTCACAAGTAAACAATAGCAGGGATTGTTTTCTTACTTTAAAGAGGCTGAAAACATTGCATACTCCATCCCAACTCTGCCAAAAATAAACAGCTTCACTTTACAATGCTAGACTCACTGGAACACAATGGAAACCCAACATATACATGATTCACAAAAGACAACACTTGTAACATGAACAAAGATGGCCAAGTATATTTGGGGCTTTCTGAAACCATAACACACCAGAATTTAGCTTGGCTACAAGATTTAGTTTGATTAAAGATGACATAGTTTACTACCATAACAGTGTTACTATTATTTGTCCAAACAGCTGGTTGGGTGTTTAGACAGAGTTTCCGTTCTGACTGACCCACATGGAGCCGTTTCCAGCCCTGTTCTGATCTTCCTATGTTTGGCGCCAGACAGCAGGTTAGAACAGATGCATTGTGGGAAGGAAGTACAGTGTTTGCCAGAACTCTGTTATTGTTGAACTGGTGGAGAAGAGCCCAATTAATTAAGATAATAGAGAGGCACCACAATGGGTTATTGAGTCATTCGCTGAGGCTGTTGTTTGCTGTCTAGCCAACACACGCACATGGAGAGTGAGCCATCGACAGTGGTTCTTTTTTAAAAAAGCCAAGTACAATGACAGTTTATCTCTGGCTGACAGCCCAACAACCACCTGTCCAGGTTACCCCAAGTTCAACTTGATGAAGATGAGCCCCTTATGAAACTTATTAATTTGTTTCTGTAAAGCATCTTTAAAATGATTTTATGCTCCAAGGTTTTGTTTCTTACAAAAAATGTAAACAGCTACGTAGATAATTATTGTTATATTTGTTCTGTCAACCTGAAAAAGTATGTTTAAAGATGTATCTTTTTCATCAAACCTTTTTCAGCTTATTTTAATAAAATATCTGTTCAATTTCAAAATATGATTTGCTGTTAAAAATTGTATGGCAGAAAACCTAATACTTAAATAGTTATATTACTGGCAACCTTTCAAAAACCAAGGCCAAACGACTTATAAAGTAACCAGGGGGTCCTGCCTTCGCTCTCGAAAAATATGACATCACTTTGAGCTCTACAGTCATAATCCCCGCAAATATTGATAATTAATTTCTGCCTGTCTTCCCCCACTTTGAGTCAAAACAGTGACACATATTACCACACACCCCAGACCTACAGTAATCCAACATAGAAACAACGTCAAGGCAGATTTATGGACTTTACTCGTATTTAGCAGTACAGTCATAGCAAAGCCTGCAGACACTTTCACTGCACATTGTTTATGATCCTGAGGCTTCATCCAAAGTTACAGAAACAATTACATTAGGATTAATAATGAGACAACTGACATTGTTATCCATTACCTCATCATTACATAATCCACACAAACCTATCAATGTGCGTATGCATTAATCCCAACTGCGATAGACTTTAACACAATGCACATCCCAAATCGGAGTGACATTCAGTTCCTCTTTTCCACATGGAGGAGTAAATTAGCTTTTGCTGTGGGAATATGAGTTCTTTCAAGTGACCGAGTCACTATTTTCCACAATCCACGAAACGACATCAACCCATGACGAATGATAGAGACATTGGTGGCTTTCTTGTTGGGTGGTCTATTTTTTCCTATCTCTTTTAAAAAAAGATGCTGAGATTAAAGCTGTGCTTTTTTCTTCATTATCTGCTCCAACTCATCCGTCAACAATAAACTCAGTTTAATAAAGAAATATGCATTTTAAATTTATATGCAGGTCACATTTATATTATTGGCAAAACTCAAGCTTTAAAGCGTTGCAGGCCTTTATATCAACATGTTTTGACGGTCATGAGATGAAAAAATTCATGAGATGAAAATGTGTCCAAGCTCAAAGACTCAAAAGGGAAAACCAAATGTTTCATTTGAGAGCAGCAATCTCACTCAGAACCTCTCATTGTTAGAAACAATAAACTGTATTCACATAAAAGCATCATGAAAAGCTAAATACTCCATGTTTGTTGACCTATTGCTAAGGTCAACAGCAATAGTTCAATAAATCATTTCTAGATGAAGAATCTTGCAAATCAATTTACATAAAAAATCTGGCAGATTACCATATATTACCAGCATATAGATACAAGAAATGGACAATAACCAGACACAGATGTTTTGATAATCGAAAACAGATCTTAAAATACTGTATAAATCAGACCATATACCAGAGCAAAACCGGGACCTTCCCAAAAAACGAACAAAGAACGTTGACATCAGATTCTCCAGAGCCAAGAAATGAAATTATTCATCTGCTGAAC
Organism: Yasuhikotakia modesta; assembly: GCA_036877545.1. Lineage (NCBI taxonomy): Eukaryota > Metazoa > Chordata > Actinopteri > Cypriniformes > Botiidae > Yasuhikotakia > Yasuhikotakia modesta. The sequence goes on along the minus strand of JBAJNP010006730.1, from coordinate 6,090 downwards.
AGTGGAAAAGGTGAACAATATTTAAGCTCTTCTTTATAAAATGTCATCCATAAACTCATAATGTGTCATCTGATATCCTGAACCTAAATTTCAGCTGGCAAGATGAAAATCACACAGAACTCTCTAAACTCTACTGTACTCTGAACTCTAGACTGTTTTTTCCTGCCAAGTTACAATAAATGACATTACGCTGTGAAACCACAGAGTAATAATGTTTCTATCAAAATCCCACAAAACCAACCTGGACTCCGACCTCAAAACCAACACCAAACTACTGACAACATCAATTCTAGACATTAAATAACAGCAAAACTATGTGGAAATATATAAAATTGAAACATTTAAAAAATTCTGAGGTAACGTTAGATGCTGCTGATTACCACAGAAAGTCATTTTTACACCTATATCAGACTGTACAAAAAAGCTTGACTTTTTATTCAGGGTTTATTGAAAAAGCAGTAACTGGTCATAATTGAAATTGTAATCTAAATTAGTTTTTGTGGCATTCATTTTTTTTCACCTGGAAAATCCAGTAGCCGCAGTTGTCAAACAATCTGTTCTGTCAAATTGTTTTTGGTACACACAAGCAATTCAATAGATAGTGCTTTATATTATTTTTAAAATAATGAATTAATGATCATTAACAGATCTATAAAAATCCATTAAACTTTCTTAGCAATATCAAGGCACTTCAAGTGTATTTGATCATACTGTATCTCTGCTCCCATTAGGTTGTACTATTGTTACCAGCAGAACAAAGCTCACTCCAGATAAAACAACAATAGCTTGGGCCTGTAGCACTGGCCGGCACAGATAAGGGTCTCACAATCACCTCCTGGCTTTTCTCATGTGAGTTCTATGAGGACCCCTCCCGACACCAGAGCACAGACGCACAGACACACACACACACTCTTTTAAGTGTTAAGAAGGGGTGTGAAACACAAAACTCCCCCTAACAAGAACATACATTCACTCACATCAGAGCCTTCAACATCTCCATAGCACATCCATCAGGCTGACAATATAAACCAGACAACATACAGTTAGCTGTTTATAATAGCAAAATAAATGTGTTGTCTTTTAATATTTAAAATAAATAAAGCCGCTTTCCATGCAACTACACATTTAAACTGAAACCAGCCACAGTGATCCAAGATAATATTAGCTTTTCTATATATGGAGGAAATTTACTGTGTGCGCGGAAACAAACAAATTAGGACAATATGTTCAGCAGCAAACAGGAAAAGGAAGGAATAACAGGACACTGAACATCACTGACGTCCAACAATTTAAATACACTCAATGTACATCCTGTCCATCTACAAGCATGCCAGGCTGTGTGACATTACACTGTGGAAAACGTTAAAGACACTTAATGTCGGACTAAAATAAGAAATGAGTATTATAAATGATTAAGAATAATGATATTATTTAAGATTAATATTTTTGCAAGCTTATTTTAATAGGCTAAAACTATGCCTATATCTTCTGTACTTGCGCTTTAAAAAATGAAATGCAAAGCATGCAACTGTTTGAAACGTTGACAAAATGATGAAAAGCACTAAAAAGTTTTGTTGGTGGTCGCAAAAGACCCCAGATTTTAAAAAAAGCAAAGAAATGCACTTTTCACGGTCTAACTTTTACTACAGTACACCTGTAAAACGCACCAGCTTCACACCTGTAAAAACATTTGCAGTAGCTTACAGGAGTAAAAAAAACTTCGTCACATTAACTAAACCACAGATCCAGTCAAACTAGGTTTATAAACTATTATTAATATTATAAACTATCAGTTAATACGTCATATAAACTATGACAAACACCATTTAGCCAGTACCATCTAAACCTCATCGTACGTGAATATAAACAGTCAGTACCATGATTTATTTTCTAAGAATAACTGTATATTATCAATTATGATAATCAATATATGTAAATGTACCGCCACCGTACATTTGTCTAATGGTTAAATATTAACACATGACAGAATAAACATAAACCAAATTTAGAAACCTACCGAGTGTTTTCGCCCTCCTTTTCTCTTGCTTAAGATTTTATTCCAGTTTAAGGATATAATGTCAACAGATGAGGCAGTCCTGTAGCGATGCGCAGCGGTGAGACCCTTGCGTTGTCCGCACCTCATTCACTCACCGTAAACAAACGCGCAGCGTGCGTCTGAAGCGCTGGAGAGCCACGCCCCCTCCTAGCAGCTCTCCAAACCACTTTGCATCAGTGAGATCCGTCCACTGCTCTTTCAGTGTCATTACTGCAGGTGTTTACTTGATCCTTTAAAAATGGGCTAACTTAACTGTATAAAAAGCTGTAACTACCGTGTTCCAGCTTGTTGGAAACTTTGCATGTCATAATTCTGGATAAGGCAGCGCGTCCTATGTCAGGCCAAGTGTTAAATTATATATGCAGGCACGTTACCGGAACATGTTAAAATTATACTTGGACACCTGTGTGAACTTAAAGGGAACATTAAGTTCTATACATCTACTTAAACCTATACATCTATATTAACTACAATATCCACATCCACTAAAACCTATAAGTTATATACATCTACTAAAAAAGATGCATAGGCTTTCAAATCTGAAAATATATTCTAATTCTCAAACATTTTACTGTTTTGAGACCAGTGTAGGATGCCAAACACTTTAGATTGACAAACAGCACCAAGCCACTTAAGACAGTCATTTATCATAAACTTAATGGGCTCTTCAAATGACCAATAATTACTTTTCAATGTCAACAGAACTATTCATTTATGCTATGTAATAAAACATGTATACGTCAAAGTCTGACACTTAAAACGAATGACAACTAATGTAAAATGTTTTGTTCTGTAAAACAGGGCACGTTAACGACACCTAGGGGCCCACGGCGGTACTGCAGAAGGTGTACGACTTATGACATTTTAAAAAAATGTCCAATAAACTATAACTTAATCAAAAGTTAAAAGCAAGACGCTAATATTATTGTTTCATTGTTCCTACTACATTAAAATGTATCAAGCGAAATTTAATGTACTAAATGCATAAGTATATATGACAGCACATTTTTAATTGTTATATAAAAAAGCAACTAGTCAAAAAAATGCTGTAGAAACCGGCAACAAAGATATTTTTACTACATTCGTTAAAAGTTGTTTTTAAGACTGTCAGTATAAAACCTGGAGGTTTCTGCGGCTAACCTAACACTTATTCATCTGTTAAAATCATGCTACAACAGATTACACTGTATTGTTAAGTATACTTTATTTTTCCTGTATAATCTTATTTACCCCATAAAAATGTAGCAGTTGCAAAATATAATCACATGATCTACAAGAGATATAAAAGTAAGGAAAACTTGGTGTTGGTAGCCTATAATTCATCTTGGCCCCCAGAGGTAAGACGAGCAAAACGACTACAAAATACTACAAGAAGAGGGATATTTGGTTGTGTGAACCTTGTTTTCTTTACCAAAAACAAAGTAATCATAGTCTTTCCCATTGTAAGCGTAGAATACATGAGTGAGTGGCACCAGCTCAATCGTTTGTCGCTGTAAGAGAATGAAACATTTCTTCTTAGTCCTACAGAAAAGATTTTAAAGACTTTGCAACACGTCTTTTTAAACGTCTAGGCCCTTTAAGACTGGTCTTAAACTAGACCCATCACGTTAACGTGCGTGTTCATGCTACGTCATTACGTTCAGTAAGGAAATGCTGCCACCTGTTGGTCAACTCACTGTTTTTAACTGCGCCCTATAATATTACAATATAGTCACTGCTAATAAGATATAGAGGCTATTAAAACTGGCCAAATTGTAATTGGCATGTTTAAATATTCCGCTTACCTGCTGCAAAATGCGGCTAACAGCAGAAAATTTAAGCAGGTGACTCTGGATTGTTCTTTTCGAAGCATCACAGATCTCCTGGTCTGGAAAGCCATCTATTGGATAGACCTGAATGCAAGTGTTTGCTATTACAAAAAAATCGCCAAATGCACACCATATACAATATACACACACCATATACAATATACACACACTGTATACAATATACACACACTGTATACAATATACACACACTGTATACAATATGCCTGTATATTGTTGATGTTGTTGGATTAGTGCATTTGATCAAACCACTTTAGATCGTTATGTGGTAACATGCAACGTTGTCTTAAATAAAATATGTAACACAGAAAATAATGGACGTATGTATACCAGGAGGTTTTCATCTACAAAGAACGCTTCCCCAGACACCTTCTCAAACTTCTTTAGTGGGAATTCAGGCATGCGGTCAGGTACGAACTCAAACACCTGGTTCTTCCTGAGAAACAGTGTGATGTTATTGCTTTAAACATACACGGCTAACAGCAGAATGTTATACAGACCAAAACCGAAACAAACTTCATAAATGATCATAAATACGACTAACTGATGATGCATCTGTCTTGCGCAAATTGTTGCCCAGTGCAAAAAGTTATACAAACTCTAATCATACGAAAGATTACAAACTAAAACTTTTATGAAAGTCCGAAATAAATGCGCCTTTGGGTTTTGAGCAAGATGTTGTCTGTACGTTTACCATGTAACAGTGAGCTTTAAGAAATGCACCAGATTTCTGTTGCCATTACACGTGACGCAGACTTTGCAACCCCTTCTGTGACAAGAGACACACCTGGAAAAATGAAGTATCACATTTTATATTGACATGCTGTCGCTGGTATTAACATTAAACTCAGGGGTCTGTGTTTGCCCCTCAAACTACCTTCTTCTTCCACTGCCGTGGCAGTTTGTACACCGTCGGTTGCGGCTGTGACCAGAGCCGTGGCAAAACATACAACGAGTCTATGATGCATACAATATGTTACATAATAATACCAACACAATATCTATACATTTATCATGCTTGTTATCAAGATTTTGGCCGAACCAATTTAGTAAGCCATTACACACAATAAAAGCATGCTTGTGTAAATGTTTTAAATGTACATGTAAGTGTTTATCTGTTTAATGTATGTACCCACCCATCCTTTTCCGCGGCAGTGCGTGCACCTCACCCGCCCGTTGCCCTGACATCTGTAGCAAGGCTGCAATGATAATGCAATCCAACGATTTTTTTATATATATTTATAATTGTATGCATACTTAGTTCATAACGGACACCACTGAATTAGATGTCATAATATATTAGAATAATCTCTGGACAAAAGCAAAACTGAATTGAACTGAACAAAACCAAACAAAACGTGGTGACATGCCGCGGTAAGGCTGGTTCAGCCAATCAGATCGTACTGTGCGTTTAAAAGACTACCGCTGTAAGGGAGACCGGAAGTTGTGTGTTAGCTTGGCTGTTGTTGTTGGCGAGAACTGTTTGATATGGCTATTTTGTAAACTTTCGCCGTACTAGATCAAACAGTCTGAGGTTCAGTATACTGGCGAGGCTTGTAAGTTATTTATTCGATTTTATACCTGCTACACCAAAATGACAAGCAGTCAATTGGCGCATGCGCAATGATGGGGGCAGAGTTTGATAAATGGGCGTGTCTAATCAGTGTGTAAACCATGTGGTTTCAGTACAGAATTGTTAATATTGTTTGATGTTTGTTTTGAGCTTGTATTTATGATAAATGTTTTAAAGAATGTCAATAGTGTAAAAATGCTGAACTGTTACCTTTACAAATGAAGAGTGGGGCACTCTGACCTTTTGAACAAGATCAGTAAATCTGGGTGGGTAGGACACCTGGACTTGCCAAGGCGGGGGAGTCACTCCTTTCTGAGGCCCGTCCACAGACTGACCTGAGCGGAAATGTATTTCTGATACTGTAATACTCTGTAATATATAATTTTATTTTATTTACTCACTTATATGTTGTTGGTAACATATTACCTGTATGTGGCTCTGATTCCCAAGCGCTTGATCTGGACTCTGTAAATGTTTCCAAGCGGTACTGAAAACATTTAAGACAAGTGACTTAAAAACATCACATGTAATAATATAAATCATAATATAAATGGAATATAAATTACAAATGTTAACATGTCAAGAAAATCCCAATGCACAACAGTTGTGAATGGTTGCTAAGGAGTTGCTATGCA
>JBAJNP010006729.1:0-24698 GCA_036877545.1 Yasuhikotakia modesta | reverse complement strand
GGTGTCCAGTAGGTTGTTCTTTGTGAGGAAAGTAGAGAGTTGCTTAAACACAACTCGCTCAAGGGTTTTAGAGATGAATGGGAGAAGGGATACCGGTCTGTAGCTGTCCAGAAGAGCAGGATTTAGAGATGGTTTCTTAAGCAGTGGGAAAAATACCAGTGTGAAGGGAGTTATTGATGATGTGAGTGAGCGTCTGTGTTATAGCGGAGGAAATGGTCTGGAGAAGGTGATTGGGGATTGGGTCGAGTGGACAGGTAGTAGGATGGGAAGAAAGAATTAGAGTTGAGACCTCTGTCTCTGAGAGAGGGGAAAAAGATGACAGAGAATAAGAAGTGAGCGTGGAGTGGTTGTCGGATTAAGGTGAGGAGAATTGGCTGCTGACCGAAGATGTTTTTGTAATAAAGAAGGTAGCAAAGTCATCAGCTGTGAGGGCTGATGACGGTGGTGGAGGGGGAGGACAGAGAAGTGAGGAGAAGGTTTTGAACAGGGAGCGAGAGTCAGTGCAGTTGTTAATTTTGTCATGGTAGTAGGTAGATTTAGCAATGGAGACTTTACCTGAAAAGGAGGCAAGGAGTGAGCGGTATGTGTTAAGGTCAGAAGGGTTATTTGATTTGTGCCACCTCCTCTCTGCGGCCCTAAGACTAGAGTGGTACGTGTAGCAGGTGCTCTTATCTTTCAGGTAAGAGAGGGAAATATGGAGGGCAGTAGCAATGGCATATGAAGTACATAGTTTCTCCAGGACCAAGGTGCTAAAGTACAACACAGTACACAAGTACACAGTACAACTCAAGTAACAAAACAAAAACTAAGTTAAATGACACGATGACACCTTACATTTCCATTACTTCTCACTACATAGCCAAAGACTGGGTTCTTCAGTCAAACTGCTTGGGAACCATTTACGTTCCTGAGAGTCACACTGCAGACTGTTTAGCAGAAAGTATCTTGGAAAGCATAAAAGAATGGCACATTGATTAAGAAAAAATTTTGTGTGTCACCACAGACAACGGCGCTAATATCGTTGCAGCCATACGGCAGTTAAAATGGCAGTGGCTTAACTGCTTTGGACATAATTTGAACGTAGCCATTACCAACTCACTGCAAAAGGAGAAGGCCAGCACAGACCGAGCGTTTGATATTTGCCAGGCACAGAAGACATGAAATCATGAGAGCACCAGAGGAGCTTAACATCCCTCATCACTCTCTCGTAATGGTAAGATACAGACTATCCAGTTTTTTATATTTTGAGATTTTATTCCAACACCTATATCGACAAATAGTTAATATATAGGCCTGAGGTAGCAAAACATTTTTACATAATGTGTACTGCATAATGTACAACCACACTGTCAATGGGTATAGATTATAATGAGAATAAACATGAAGTTAGATTTATTGAAAAATAAAAAACAGACACTCATTAAATTCATTGTTCTCATTTATTCATTGTAGGATTGTCCCATGCGCTGGGGATCACAGCTGAAAATGACTGAAAGGATTCTGGAGCAGGCTCCAGCTATACGCAGGGTGTGCTATACGCACAAATTATTGTGTGTGCCTGCAACAAGCAGTCCGTCAGAGAGGATTTTTAGCACAGCTGGTCAAATTGTCACTCCGTTTCGTAACGCTTTAACCCCGGAAAAGGTGAATATGCTGGTTTTCTTGTCAAGAATTTTGTGTTAGATTAACTCCTCAGGCTTCACAAATTTTATATTCACCTTTTAACAATAATTCACTGTTTAAACATTTTTAGGTTTAAGATTGCTGTGTGGAATTCTGTGTGTCTAATTATTATAATCCTCTGTTATATAATCTGTTCTGATAGTTATATTTAAATGTTTAATATTTCTAAAGATATTTTAAACGTGTGGCCAAACTAAAAGCTACCGTATTTGTTGCTTGTTAACGCGCTTTTCTGCACAATGAAAACAGACACAGTGGCTTCTTATCTGTGCTTTTAATGATATTGTCATTTTCATTTATCATGTGGTACCGAGTGTTGACATCTGCATCGTGATTTACCGAAATGTGACCTCTGCATTTAACCCATCCATCATGAGGAGTGAACACACACTACAAGTCGTGAACACACACATACCCGGAGCAGTGGGCAGCTATCCCTGCAGCTCCCGGGGAGCGATCAGGGGTTGGGTGCCTTGCTCAAGGGCACTTCAGTTGCTACCTGCAGGCGCTGGAATCGAACCAGCAACCTACTGATTACAAGCCCGACTCCTTAACCAGTAGACCACAACTGCCCCATTGAGAACAGATTTGAAGCATTAATGAATGCGAGTGAGAAATTCCCAAATGCGCCTGAACATATATTGTATCAGCCAGCAGCTAACATTGCTACTAACAGACACTCAAGGCCAAGCAGACAGCGGCATTTAGCTCAGAGCGCAGCCGAGCCCAGGACTCTGATAGTGGGCGACTCCATTATCAGAAACATTAGAAGCAGGATTACAACTACATGCTGCTTTCCTGAAGCAACCATTTCTGAGGTGAACAAGGAGCTTCGAAACATCCTTATGAAGCACAAAACTGCAAATCGAATCATGTCCATCTTTCCATGTAGGAAAGAACGATATTCTTAAAGAGCGATCAGAACTCCTAAAATAGGATTTCAGTAAACTTCTTGAAGCACTTTGAAAACTTAAAGTTAAGTCGTTTATTAGTGGACCACTCCCAGCAAGGGGAACTAACATGTTTTTGCGGTTGCTTGGGCTGAATACATGGCTACAAAGAACCTGCATTTTAAAAGGAGTCAAATTCATAGACAACTTCAACCTTTTCTGGGGCCATAGACAACTGTTTAAACTGGATGGCCTCCACCCAAACAAACTTGGTGCAAAAGTGCTAAAGGACAACTTCTATTTCTTCCTCAACAATCCTTCAGTACTTTGTGGCGATCAACTCAACCTGGATGACACACACGCACCTAGACAAAGTCAGTATGTGGCTGACACATCCCAAAAATAACATTGATAACATCACGCAGCCACAGACATACCAGGACAGCTCGAAGACTCAGCACCCAAGGACAACTTTCTGGAAAACATCCAGACAAGCCAGGACAGCATATTTCAACCACCGGAAACACCCGAGCCACAGCCCCACTCACCAGGCACACTATCCCTCTCTCCAGCATCTCCACTTGTAAGCTTCTCACAGAAAATGGAGGAACTTGTTTATGCTGGGACCAGACTCTCTCACTCTTTCGCTGCAAGCCCCAAAATATCAACTAAAAAATGGCAGGCCCCACAATCACCAAATCCTGTAGGCCCAGCTCGCCCTTCTCCTCCTGTGAGAGCTCTTCGGCTGCTGCCACAACATCAGGGCCCAATCCACCCTCCATCTGCTGTCGGTGAACCAAAAACAACAGATACCAGCTCTCAGTGATATGTGTTGGGTCCCCGCTACGATAGCAGCAACATTCAAAACCCAGTGTGCCTGTAGCTTTTCCTATCTCTGTTTTATTACGTGATAGAAAGTCTAAGGCCTTTTCTAGTCGTACGGCTGACTCATCTAATCTGTGGCCTATTATGCATCAAACCAAGATTGCTGTGGGGACAAAAAGAAATGCCATCAAGTTAGTATTTTTAAACATTCGCTCACTAAAAAATAAATCATTTCTGACCAATGACTTAATAACCACAAACAACCTAGATTTTATGTTTTTAAATGAAACATGGCTAGAAGACAGCTGCAGTGGAACAGTCCTCACTGAAACAGCCCCTCCTAACTTTTCCTTCATGAGTGTCTGCAGAGCTGTTAGGAGAGGTGGAAGTGTAGCTCCTCTGTTTAAAGATGACTATCAATGCAAGCAAGTATCATTTGGTCAGTACTTGTTCGTTGAATATCTAGTGATTGCGCTGAAAGGTGCTCCATGTATTCTGTTTATAATTATTTGCAGGACTCCTAAATACTCTCCAGCCTTTTTTGAAGAGTTCACAAAACTGTTATCAATGATTTCCTTAGAGTTTGACAATTTTGTTATTGAAGGGGATTTTAATATTCATATAGATAATGCAAAAATTATAACTACAAAAAAATAACTGTTTTGAACACTTTTGACTTGGTTCAGCATGTGCATGGACCCACATACAAGCGTGGTCACACTCTTGATTTACTCATCAGAAAGGGTCTAGAGATTTCATCCATTGTTATTAAGGACGTAGCACTATCTGATCATTTCTGTATTTTATTTGATATATTAATCTATGCTACCACTGGGTCTAGATCTGTCTCTGTCAGAAAGAGATGCAAATGACAAAATGACAACACTAGTCTGCTATTTATGAAGGATATATCTCCAATGCCAAGCATTTCTGCAGACTCTGAAGATCTTCTTCTGGATTCCTTTAACTCAAAAGTTAAGAATGTAATCGATGACATTGCACCAATAAAAGTCAAAAAGATGACTGGCAGACAGAAAGCACCATGGAGAAACTCAACAGGAGTACAGAGTATGAAAAGACAATGCAGAAAATCTGAGCGGACATGGCAGAAGACAAAACTTGAAATTCACTATAGCATCTATAAGGGCAGCCTTCATGCTTTAAATGTTGAATTAGGAAAAGCTAGACAAACATTCTTCTCAAACCTTATAAACAGCACCTTAAACAGCACCTTAAACAACACTCACACTCTTTATGCTACCGTTGAAAGACTAACAAACCCCCCAAGCCAGATTCCCAGTGAAACGCTCTCAGACAGCAAATGCAATGAGTTTGCTTGCTTCTTTTCTGAGAAGATAAATACTATCAGAAAAACGATTAGCACATCCTCAAGTTATGCTGAGGTCAGCCAAATTCACCCACAATTTCAAAAAGTAGTTACCATGTCTGTTTTTGAAGCAATTGATTGCAAAATTTTGGAAGAAACAGTACTGCACCTTAAAACTTTTCCAAACTCCCTGAAAACTGCAGTTCTTAAGCCCCTTTTGAAAAGAGCAGTCTTGAAAACACAATATTGAGCACCAATAGACCAATATCAAATCTTCCTTTAATAGGCAAGATTATTGAAAAGGTAGTATTTAATCAGCTGAATTACTACATAAATTCAAATGGTTACCTAGACAATTTTCAATCTGGTTTCCGACCGCATCACAGCACAGAGACAGCGCTTATAAAGATAATAAATGATATTCGCTTAAATTCTGATTCTGCCAAAATATCAGTGCTGGTACTACTAGATCTTAGTGCTGCATTTGACACTGTTGATTATAACATCTTTCTAGAGAGACTGGAAAACTGGGTCGGGCTTTCTGGGATGGTCCTTAAATGGTTCAGGTCATAGCTAGAAGGTAGAGGCTATTATGTGAGTATAGAAGAGCATAATTCTGTGGTCGTCTATGACATGCGGAGTCCCACAAGGCTCAATTCTTGCACCACTCTTGTTTAGCCTGTATATGCTCCCTCTAAGTCAATTAATGAGAAAGTACCAAATTGCATATCACAGCTATGCAGATGAAACCCAGATTTACCTAGCCTTATCGACAAATGACTACAGCCCCATTGACTCCCTCTGCAAATGCATTGATGAAATGAACAGTTGGATGTTACAGAACGTTCTTCAGTTAAACAAAGAGAAAACTGAAATAATTGTATTTGGAAACAAAGAAGTTCTTAAGGTGAATGTGTACCTTGACACTACTAAAAATCAAGTCAAATATCTTGGGGTGATTCTGCAGTCAGATCTTAGTTTCAGTAGACATGTCAAAACAGTAACTAAATCAGCATACTATCATCTCAAAAACATTGCAAGAATTAGATGTTAGATTTTTCCAGTCAAAACTTGTTCATGCCTTTATCACCACCAGGGTGGACTACTGTAATGCTCTCCTCACTGGCTTTCCCAAGAAGACCATTAGACAGCTGCAGCTCATCCATAATGGTGCTGCCAGGATTCCGACTAGAATCAGAAAGTCAGAGCATATCACACCAGTCCTCAGGGCCTTACACTGGCTTCCAGTTACATTTAGGATTGATTTTAAAGTACTTTTATTTGTTTATAAATTACTCAATGGCCTAGAACCTAAATATAGTGCATATATGCTCACTGAATACAAACCTAACAGACCACTCAGATCACTAGGATTGAGTCCAAGGGTTGAACCAAGGGTTTACACAAAACAAGGGGAAACTGCCTTTAGTTTTTATGCGGTCCACGGTTGGAATCGGCTTCCAGAAGAGATCAGATGTGCTAAAACATTAACCACATTCAAATCCAGACTAAAAACCCATCTGTTCAGTTGTGCATTTCCTGAATGAGCACTGTGCTATGTCCGAACTGATTGCACTGTATCCTATGCCTAATAGTTTTTATTCTTTTTTTTATTATTTTAGTTTTTTAATCATTTCAAATGTTTTACTGCTGTGATTATTACTTTTTTCCTCATATGATTATTTTACTTATGATTTTATTATTCATTTATGTAAAGCACTTTGAACTACCATTGTGCATGAAATGTGCTAAATAAATTAACTTGCCTTACAAACAATAAAAAAATATATACACAAAGTGCTCAAAGTGCAGCAGACAGTAGCAAGACAGTAACACAGACCAAAAAAAGTGATGCAGTGATTTTTGTAAAGTGACGTGCTACATAAATAATAAAAACAGACCAATGGCAGTAGTGTGGTTTGAAGTCTGTTATTTTGTGTTTAAGAGTCTGATGGCTTGTGGGAAAAACTGTTGCAAAGTCTGGTTGTGAGGGATTGAATGCTTTGGTATCGTTTACCAGACAGCAGGAGTGAAAAAAGTGTGTGGGAGGGGTGTGTGGGGTCAGCCACAATGCTGTTGGCTTTGCGGATGCAGCGTGAAGTGTAAATGTCCATGACAGAGGGGAGAGAGACCCCGATGATCTTTTCAGCTGTTCTCACAACCCGTTGCAGGGTCTTGCATTCCGAGACGGTGCAGTTCCCACACCAGGCAGTGATACAGCTGCTCAGAATACTCTTGACTGTCCCTCTGTAAAACACAGTGAGGATGGGAGATGTGCTTTCCTTAGCCTTCTCAAAAAGTACATGTTCTTTGCTGTGGAACTGGTGTTGAATTCTTCGTCAGGTGGATGCCAAGAAACTTGGTGCTCTTTATGATTTCCACTGGGGAGCCACTTCACGACCAGCAGAGACACACGGCACACGTGGCAGGGCATCCATACCATCACGAAATACAGGCCACCAGCCTGTGACAGTGATGTCTGGCAAGGTCTTACTGACCAGGTCCAACTGCATGCCAGGAACAGAGATGCTTTTTACCAGGAAGAATATGTTCTTTTCCCAGTTGCCCTGAATTCCCAACTGGTTGGGGGAAAGCCCATTTGGGAGATGAGCCCAATAGGCCAAACAGAGTGTGCGCCATGAAATGACTTTGTGAGCTTGTCGTTCAACTTTGGAAAGAAAGGCACCAGGTGGGGTGATACCACCCATGTTACCATTAAGATGTAAATGCTCAGGAGAGGGCGGAAGGTTCCACTCCAATCTGATGCTCGCTGCTGTCTATGACAGCACAAATGACAGAATTATTTTTAGAATTATTATCAGAAATATTTAAAAAATCTTAAACAAACAAGGCCCTTGTGTTGTCATTGACATAATTGAGTGACTGACTGACAGACCTGGAAACATAGGTTAAACAACAATAAAATTGCTTTTAACTTTTTGAACAGTAGGAGGCATTGTCACCAAATTTCTATAAGGTGAGATACCAAGATACAAAGTTTTGTGAATGTAAAACAAATAACAAATAATAATGTGTATTTGCAGACAAACAACTTATTGTCTGCAGTGTCCTTATATGATGTTCACAATTGCACACATTTTTGTATGACCTAGGAGAGAAACATAATTTTAAAAAAAACAGCCAATTCCCAAAATAGCCATCTAAGGAACATAAGATATATAATTTTTCTTAATAGTTATTTTCCCTATCTCTTGGCACAAAACTTTTACACAAAAGTTTTGTGAAGATACAGCCTTGGTGTGCTCACTGTGAAAGCATTATACAACATTTTTTTATACATTTTTCAAGAACAGTTGGGTGTATCGAAAACCTTTGAACCTGTCTTAGCCTTGATGGATGCTCTAAAATGCTTGCTACATCACCTAAGTATCTGGGAGTCCTTTGCAACAGCAATCTGTCTTTCGAAAAACTCTCGTTGTTGGCCGCCTGACCTTACCTCTTGTCTGAATTTTAGATTACCTACATTGTTGATGTTTGCTGGTATTGACAGAGATGGCGCTCTGTCTTCTGGGCTCAGAGCTATCCATGTAAGCATGCATACTGGCTACTCACCAGCAACAGATCGATCACCTCGTCTTGCTCACAGAGCGCTCACAAAGACGATGCAGGCAATGCATAATCCAGGTGCAAGCCTCGTTTTCATCACCCATTCTTCCTGCCACTTCCACCGCCAGTCCACGACTTACTTTCCCTGAAAACTTTCAACTTCAATTCAACTTTAATTCAAAAGTTCAAAGTCCAACTTGTCTGTTCGTCGATCAACATCCGGCCTTGTACCCCACTGATAACAGTCGCATAGCCTTTGTTTGTTCCCTACTCTCTCATAGAGCACTCTGGGCCACCACGGTATGGAACATCATTCAACTTTCCCTACCTTTGCAGCCTTCCTACACCGCTTCAGGGATGTCTTCCAACACTCGGCAAATGGCAGTGACGTGAGAAAACAGCAGCTGAGTATGCACTCACCTTTGCAGCTGGTGTTCCAGAGCCCAGTGCCAAGTCCAATCTGGGTGCTCCAGAGCCCGGTGCCAAGTTCAGTCCGGGTGAAAAAATATAAATAAATAAAAATATCCTAGCTTCTGTCTCATAAATTTTACAAAATAAATTTAACATGTTTACCCATATATAATTTGCATTCAGTGGATATGTCTATAATACAAACATAAACGGTGCAGAATTTGTCTAAGTATCATGACAGCATAAACTTTAGGCTGATCATCAACATCAAGGCGGTTGTATGTACAAGAAATCATAAAAACTAATAAAGTGAACACGAGGGTGCAAAGCCCATCTGTAATGTCTAACAAGAGGAGTCTATAAATCTAGAACCAACAAAACCATGCATATTAAGATGCAACCACCAAGGCATAAGCAGTTACTGGTTAGTTAGACTAGCTGGGAACAACAGTGATGGTTTTAGACCCAGTTTGTAAAATTCAGATAGCACTTCTTTGTACTTGAAACTTTCTTCCATCACCTCTGGTGCGTAATCCTCGTAGATAGCAATAGGAGTGCTGCGATAGTAAAGCTTTCCCCACTTCACTGTAGCCTCACAGATAATCTTTTCTTTCTGCTGAAACTTGTGAAGCCAGACGATAACAGACATGGGCTTCGGTTTGTCAGACAGCTGTGCTTTGTCACATTCGATCCACAACTTTGGAAAGCAGTTTAGCGTTGCTCTCTGTTAATATTGCATATGTATTTTCTAAGGCATGTGTGCGCTCCTTCTGTGAATTTGTGCAGCTCTCCATTGAAGCAATTTTTATTATGTGTTCCATCATGGTAGCTATAATTTGGTCCAACTTTACCTTGGGTGTCGAAATAGTGGTTTTGAAATCTGATGAGAGAACAGCCCGGTGTTCCTCCAGGAGGTTTGTGATCACTGCCATGCCAACATTTTTAATGTCATCTCTGCACACCTCAACTTTCTGAGACCTTTTGCCTTGTTTGCTAATTTAGCTGCCATCATTTGAATACGATGAGTGCATAACAACAACAGTATTATCCAATTAGCAGTAAATTAGGAAAAAGGAGCGGGCCTATTAAGACAGATACTGGACCCTATTTGCTATGTCCTTGATGACATTAATAAAGGAAATAAAGGAATAGCTATATAATATAATATATTATAGGAATTTATTATATAGCTATTATACTAATTATTACTAATAAAGCTGTTATAATAAAGGAAAGCTTATAATTAATTTAAAGCTTTCCAAACCTGTTGTAAGGACATTAAACAGTGGACAAGAGAAGCTGTGGGGAATTTTCAGGCATGCCTGGACTGTACTTACTGGCATGTATTAAACAGCCGATGCCCACAATAGCCATCTAAGGAACATATACCAGCAACCATGGTGACTGATACCAACAACCATGGTGAATCAAAACTATAAAAAACCCTGTTTAACAGCCAGACTCAAGCAGCTTAGGCTTGAGAAAGATGCTGCACTTAAAATCCAGTTTAAGGAGTCAAAGAAAAAATTTAAAGTGATGAGAGAAGCGAAACAACTGTACTTTGAGAAAATACACATAAATTCTCAGCCTGCTTCTGTCAGGAAAAGGCAACAACCTGAATGAATTTTACTGTCGCTTTGAATGACAATGGGTTAGCCTTGATACCATCCCCCATGACACCAGTCTTTAGCTTAAGCTTGAACACCAGTTAATCAGATTCACCACTGCAGGGGCTGGGTCCTCTTTACATCTTCACACCTCAATCACCCCCACCCCCTTCAGCCCCATCACAGGAATGTTTCTCACCACCCAGTCTTCAAAAGACAGAACCCTTGGAAAGCAGCCGGGCCAGACTCTGTTTCTCCATCCACCCTGAAGCTGACCAGCTGTCTCCTGTGTTTACAGATATTTTTAAGACCGCTTTGGAGATATGCAATGTGCCTGCTTCAAGACCTCCACCATCACCCCTGACCCCAAAAAACCCAGGACCACGGGTCTAAATGACTACAGACCTGTCGCTCTGACATCTGTAGTTATAAAGACCTTTCAGTGTCCCACCTCAGATCCATCACAGACCCTCTCATCGACCCCTTGCAGTTTGCCTACAGGACCGAGAGATCTGTAGAAGATGTAGTTAAAATGGCCCTCCTATTTATCCCCCAGCACCTTGACTCCTAAAGTACCTACGCCAGGATCCTGTTTGTGGACTTCAGCTCTACATTTAATACAATCATACTGGATCTGCTTGAAGACAAGCTTTCCCAGCTGAGCTGAAGTTTCCCAGCAAGATGGATCACAGACTTCCTGTCTGACAGGAAGCAGCATGTGAAAATGGGAAAGCATGTCTCTGACCCACAAACCATAAGTACTGGCTTCCCACGTGGCTGTGTTCTTCCCCCTCTCCTTACCAACTCCTGCACCTCCAGTCACAAGTCTGTGAAACTTCTGAAGTTTGAAGATGACACCACTCTCATTGGGCTTATATCTCTGATAGGGATAATCTGCCTATAGGTGAGAGACTGATCATCATTGATCATTAAACGATTTTTAGAATGGACAAACAGGCAGGGGCAAAACCAGACAAACAGAAACAGTGCAGGTAATTCAAAAACATAATCGATAAACTGGCAAACGTAACAAAGGCAGGCAGCAAGCAAACAGTAATCCAGTAAGCAGTCCAGGTAATTCACAAGATAAACAATCACAGGGGAAAACGCTCAGAATTGATTGCCTTGCAAAACAAGACTTGGCAGTGAGTCTCATTTCACACAGAGTAAAAATAGAGTTCTTAATGGGCTCACTGGAAACACCTGAGTGGGGCTTGACCCAGGTGCGGGATTCTGGAAGTTGTAGTTCGTCACACAACAACAGCGCACAGTCCAAACTGTACTTTTAAACTGTACTTTGGACTAAATAGTCCAAACAGACTTTTAAACTGTAACATCATGATCTTCACAGAAACATGGCTAAACAGCGGCATACCGGACAATGTTATTGAGCTAGCTGGACTTCACACATTCCGGGCAGAAAGGACGGCGGTTGATTCCGGTAAGACCAGAGGCGGAGGACTGTGCATTTATGTTAACAAGGCTTGGTGCACGAACTCTGTTACTGTCGGAAAGCTAACATTGAGTTTCTCATTGTGAAGTGTAGACCGTTTTATCTGCCATAGGAGTTCACCTCCACCATTATAACTGTTGCCTACATTCCTCCCGATGCTGATGCCAAGCTTGCTATAAATGAACTTAATGCAGCCATTAGTAAACAACAGACTGCTCACCCAGATGCGGTGTTTATTGTTGCAGGGGATTTTAATCACTCAAACCTAAAGACAGTGCTTCCCAAATTCCATCAGAATGTTTCTTGTCACACCAGAGGAACCCAAACCGTGTGAAGCCATCAGTGAGGACTATCAAAGTGTGGCCAGAGGGGGCAGACTTTGCACTCCAGGACAGGTTTCAAAACACAGACTGGAGCATGTTTGTTTCTCAGGCAACATGTGGCACTCACATGGACATAGACAGCTACAACTCCTCTGTTCTGGATTATATCAACACCACCATTAACAGTGTTACAACCCAGAAACAAATCACCACTTACCCAAACCAGAAGCCATGGATGAACAAGGAGGTGCGCCTCCTGCTGAAAGCAGGAATTTTGGCCAGAAAAAAGTAGTATGCAGGAGAGTAACACAGATGCTTTGCAAGCACCACTATTAACAGGGCCCTTCACACTTTCATGTTAAAATGAATGCTAAACTGGAAATCAGCCATTATGGTAATTGTCTAATATATGTATACTTTGATAAGAAAAATATTATTTTACTATTTATACTAAATTACTAAAAATACTAAATTACTATTTTTCTTTTCACATCTCTCTGAAAAGCATCAACAAAACATATGGTATTGTTAATTTTAAAAGACAAAAATTAGTAACTAGAAGTAAAGCTGCTTACAGTCTATGAAACTAATAAATGGTGATCATAAGCATGTGATCACAGAAAGGCCTATTTCACGGCATAAACTGCATTGACATAAATCAGCTTTCTTTCCCAGCTGGTTTAATTTAGAAAAATGTTACAAGAATACTCATCAAAAAGGACTTCCATTTACACTAGATCCATGTGGTTTCATCCAGTGACAGTAAGTGCAATATTGAAGTTTTATTACCTGGTAACCTTAAGTTTAAGATCTGGTATATTGTGATCATATCAGTATGTGTTCAAATGAAAGCTTAATACAAATTCCTAAACAGCTTCACAAAATATTGTTATTATGCTGAATTTCAAAATAAAATGGAAACAGTACTGTAGCTGTAGATAAGAAGAATTTGTCTGTCAATTAGTTTGGTTGACATATGCTAAAAATGTTGTATGTTATAAATTATTTTCATGTACAGTAACACAGGTACTGTACTTCCATTAACTATTTGCTTATCACAGTGTCAATGCATGATCACACACCTTCACAGGCTCTAGAGTGGCAGAGAAGGCATCCTGCAGGGCACAGCAAGCTAACCGCCACATCTCCTCTGTGAAGACAGGCCCCGCTGTTACTAGAACATACCTGCATATCAAAATCAACACAAATGAAAAGATCTGATACAGGAAAGAACACATGCTTTATATGATCTCAAACAATGTACACACACTTGACACAGAAACAGCCCATTCTAGATATGGTCTAACTGCCTAATTTTTACCCTCACCCTAAACATAACCTTTACCATAACCTTTACATTATTCAAACCTTAACCCTAAAACAAAGTCTTAACACTTTAAGCCCTTTAAGGAGGAATTAGAAATTGAGGACTAGCCAAAATGTCCTTACTTTACTTGCTTTGTCCTCACTACAATGATCAACTGGTCACATTTGACCATGTGTAGGTCACGAAAATAGCTGTACACATACACACAAGCATGCACACACGCCTTATGCAAGAGTATCCCACTCTGGAAATGATCTTAGATAATGTACACACAAACAAACAAACCTGATGCAGGAGCATCCCACTCTGGAAATGAACTCAGCTGGTTCAGCCACACAGGACACAAGCAGTTTAAAGAGATCCTTCAGCATTAGGTTTATTTGACTTTCATAGCCAATATCTACAAACACACAAATATATAAACTGGTACATGTATCATAGATTTGTACACATCATGTATGGGTAGGTAATTATTGCACAAGTTAAACATGTCAAAAATCCGCAGATCAAATTTCAAACAACACAAAACATTACATTTTGCAGGTGCGGATACATCATAAATGTTTGACTTGTGCTCACTTGTTTTCTCTAAATTGTGATTGATGTTATATTGTTTGGTTTGCTTGCTTTATAGTTAGATATGCTGTGTAAAGTGTATTGAGCACAGGCTTAAAGCAACAGTAAAATGTTGACTTCATATAACTCTTAAATTATAACTTATATTATTATATAACATTACAATAGAATAATTTAAGAGTTAATTGCACAACATAGCTGTGCGTTGTCATCTTAGCACTGACCATAATAAATTTGACCCTAATAAACCACACCTTAACCAGCTAATCACAGTCTTGAGTTCTCAGCAGGTTGAAACCAAACTCTTCAGGATGTTACTGTAGATGTCCAGTACCACATTTGAGAACCCCTGTATTACAGTGCGACTGTTGTTGTTTTGGCACCCCCAAATTGCATGCCATCACAAAAATAAGGTTCAAAATTTGGCCATGTACATTTTTGAAAAAGGTTCTGTGAAGGTATGATTGGACAAAGTCACATCTATTAGAACAAGCCTGACTCCTTAACCAGTAGACCTCAAGTGCCCCCTAGTCTTCAAGTATTTGAATCAGATCGTGGTGCCAGGGAACTTGAAGGAATTAACACCAGTAATACCCCGGGATAGAGTACACCCCTGCATGGTGAGTGGAGGCAGGGTAGGAGGAACTTTTTTAAAGTCAACTGTCATTGCCACTGTCTTACTGGTGATGAGTTCCAGGTTTTTTTGTCTACACCACAAGCTTGTTCATCTCCTGTCTGTAAGCAGACTCATCGCCATCTGTGACAGGTGCGTAGCCCACTTCACATTTTTGGCCACTACCATTATTTAAATGTTATTTTAAATTTACTTTAAAGGGGACCTCAAAAATGTTCTAGTTTTGACGAAAAATGTCAGTATACCCGTCTAAAAGAACGTAGAAAAAGTTAAGTGACCTTGACCTTTAAGTCAAGTGGTCTGTAGTCATTCAGTCCTGAGATGCAGGTTCTTTTCAGAACAGAAACTATGGTGGAGCGCTTGAAGCATTAAGGGACTGTGCTCAGTTCTAAAGATCTGTTAAAGATCTGTGTAAAGTTTGGGGCTAGCTGGTCTGCACAGGATTTCAGGCAGAAGGGGGACACCTGGTTAGGGCCAGGGGTCTTTTGTCCTTTAAAGAGTCACCTTACATGATTTTCACAGATTGTCATTGCACCATGGGAGGAATAGTGGCTGGGTGGTGGTTGGTTGAGAGGTGTTGATGGCTGGTTAGTTGGCACCTCAAATCTGCAGTAGAAGGTGTTATGGTCTTCAGACAATTGTTAGGTCTTGACTGAGTAGGGGAATGGTGCCTTATAGTTGGTGGGAACTTGTGGGCATCTCCATGCTGACGCTGGATTATTAGCTGAAAATGTGTGATTCAACTTTTCAGAATAGCGCAGTTTTTGTAAACATGTTTCTGGTCTTTTGTATAATGGTTTGTTTCCACTTCTATATACTGCCTCTTTGTCTTTCCGTAGCTGTCTCAGTTTGGCAGTGAACAATGGTTTGTCATACCACGGTTTATATACTAAGCCTTCAAAAGTGCTCTTTAAAACCAGGCCTGTGTAAATGAAACGAGAAAATTAAAACTTCATATGTCAAGTTGCATGTGTCAGTACGAAGATTCTACATGGCCCCTGCTCTCTAAATAATGACCTTTGAACCATAATCTCGGTCCATGTTTGAAGTTTTAGAATCCAGCAACAAGAAGGTCTACAGACACAGAAGCAACTGTTATAGAGACCTCTGGACCACAGCTATCATGTGAGCATAGTCACTAGGGCACCAACTGGGGGTGCTGTCAAAAGTAGCCCAAAAGCAATTTTCTTTCATTTAACAATTATACTTTCAAAATCTGATAACACTAATGTCTTAATCACCCTCTAAGACCCCTGTGAGTACCTGCAGTTTAATACTCCCAACTTTTAATAATGGGGTTATATACCAAAGTATTTAAGAACTACAATTCTCAGTAGAGACATGCCATTGAACTTGTACTAAGCAATCAATTCAGTATCCAGATTTGAAGTTCTTGCATTACCCAAAGTAGGGTTAGGTTTAGGGTTATAAAAACATCTTTTTTATGTCAACAATCTCCTACAGCTGAAACCTATATTATACTGCATTTAGATGAAAAATTGTGAGGGTGTCAGTTCATCAGGGATAACAACCAAGTCAGTGCCACCTCCAATGTATTTAACTACAATTACCAGTAAAGATGCGCAATATACATTTTATGAAGCATACAATCAGCCACCGTATTTGTACATCTTCTGGTTTCCAGAGTAGAAATGGAGTTATAAAAATGTATCTTTACTAAATATATCAACGGTCTCCTAAAGCCGAAACGTATTGCAGCTTCTGATGAGTGACAGAAAGGGGGTTTTTATGGATTGATCGGGGGTGATGGGCATACTGATGTCCACGCGCATTACATTATAATGTATATGCTCACATTATGACTAATTTATATTCTCACATTGACTATACATTATGAGTATATACTCACAAAGCCTGTATGATCACAAATCTCGAAAGTGAAAGCGATCTTGCACTTATTAAAAGCGGTTTTCTGATGCCCTCAATTTACAACATAATGTACAATATAATTACCAACAATATAACTGCGAGAGTAAGTACTGAAATATGGTATTGGGATGCTGTGGATTACGGGGGGAATGGGGGCGGGGCAATGAATTGCGACACTGTCTCAACATTGTGATGTCTGTCAGGCATCTGTAATGGACGATGCCAGTAGTTACTGCAGACATTATTTTGAATTATACAATCTTTTTCTTTAAATAATGGACATTTGGAGTAGGTTTGTTTAGCCCCTCAGGAATGTAATCAATTGTCTCTGTATTATTGTATAATTATGCGTAGTTTATAACTATTCTATAGCTTACAAAATGTGAAGCAATAAAAACAATGATAAAATCTCCTGACGTTAAGTAATAATAATTGAAAATTAAAAATAATTAATAAACAACAATGTGGTGGAGGGTACGAAAAATATTTCCTATTAAAATACAGCAGATGGAAAGTCGTTCTGAGTGACATGAAAAAATGAGAAATTTGCATCCATGAGGATGAATCAATACTGCACACAAACTGCCATGAGACTGGGTTGTGAAACTATAATGCATTTAGAATAAAGAAACCTTAGACTATTAAACTATAAACTGGGGGTTCATAAAAAAACTTGTCCTTTCTGCAAGGGATGCCTGGCCCCAAAAAAGGCAAAGAACCCCTAATGTTTAATGTTTTTATAGCAAAACATAATTTAACCTTAAAATATTTTAGACACACAAAAAGTGTTAAATTATATAAAAGGCTCAGCATAAAAATGTACAGCTTAAAGCTCCATGACATTTAGTACACCAGAGCTTTACCTGAATGGATGCAGCTGTGAATATGCTCCACCACCAGCTCACAGGAAAGTCCTATGGCATGCTTGAAGTTTGCCGCAGCAATGTCCCAGTATGAGTGATCACCATGACTCCGCTGCAGCCATTGTGACAACACAGGGAGGAGGAGCTGAATCACAGAGAAGATGGCAAAGCCAGGCCCTATAAAACACAAATCTTTTTGAAATGATTTCATGGACTCACAATGGTTTTTATGACAAAAAATGAGATCAGGACATAACACTAAACTAATGAGCAAACTAATGTGAAGAAGCCAATAAGCCACAGGTCTTGGTTATGTTCTGATATTTAAACAATTAAAGTTGTGGTTACAGATGTCTCACCTGGTGTCTTGGTGACCTCACGAAGAAGTTTAAACAGCAGCCCTAGAGTCGGAGGCTGATGCTGACGGGGACAGTTTGACACGGCTGCTGTCAGCTGCTCCAGCAACAGAATCCACACCTGGATCAGACCTGCACATAGCCAACATACATAACTGATCACACTTTTCTCTGTAAATTACAACTGATAAAAAGACAGAGCTATTCACTTCCATTTTGGAAGGCCACAGGCTGCACAGTTCAGCTCCAGTCCTATTAATCAATCAAGTGAACAAGGTAATCTACATAATTAGCATTTTTGAAAATGACAGACGTGTTGGATGTAAAGCTCAACTAATCAAGATTGAAACTGATGAAATTTTATGAAGATCTTAAAGATGTTGTTACCTATGTTAAAAATGTTCTGTTAGTGATGAACCAGTAGATCTTTCTGCCAATAATTAGGGTTGTTTGCTAAGGCAGGCATTAAAATTTTTAATACTGTTTAAACTGTCCTTTAACAACTACAAATGCAAAAATTTTATAATCTTTTCATTGTGTGATGTGAGGTTGTGAGAAGTCACCCGTGTCATCATCAAACTCAGCTAAAACACTGTCCATGCCATCCTCGCTGCTCACAGATTGCTCTTGAGCTCTCATGGGAAGACTAGCCAGGCGTGCACCCAAGAACACAGGCTTAGATGGCATCTTGTAGATTTTGGCAAGCAGCTGGACAAATGCAAAATAATGAAAACAATTAATTAAGGAATAAGACATTAAACAATATGAAATTAACTGAATATGCAACATCATTCAGGTAAGGGAAGATTTTTGCATTTATTAAATTTCTGTACAGTGGTACAAAGGTTCTGTTAAAATAAATAAGAGAAGCTTGTCACTTGTATTATTCTTTTTCTTAAACTTATTTGCAAAATTACATTTAAAATAAACAATTTACAATGCTTGTTTTTGTAAATCTAGCACTTAGGTTTAAGGTTAACCCTAACCTTTTGTGATAAATTGTTGATTGAAACTTTTTCAATGAAAATAACTTCCAGGCCTTGGTGTCCGTTGTTTATAAGGTCAATGTAAACTTAAATATTTATCCATTGCAAATGTTGAACAAAATGTACCTGAATTAAGCTTTTTTTGATTCTGTGACATGGGTTGTGTGGGCGTACCTGTGAACATTTTTGCAAATAGTCCAATGCAGGCAGGCACAGATCAGTTGAGCTGTATCCACTGATATGGACACAATCCCCAATCTCCTTATAGTCAATTTCTCCTACAAATAATCACTCAATTATAACAGGTAATTTGTATCAAATTAAAAATAGGCCAATATTATTGTAAGACAGGAGACTGTGGATCCAAGTGCAAACAAGTTTAATACCGTAGCCAAACAGGCAAGGGTCAACACCAGGCAAACAGATACAAACAAGGTAATCCAGAATCGTAAATGATAGGCAGGCAAAGGTAATAATGGCAGGCAGCAATCAATCGGTAAACAAAGGCAGTCCAGGTAATACACAAAACAAACAACACAAGGGAAAATATGGCGGTTATTGGAGGGGACCACAGAGACTGGATCTGTGACAATTATTTACATATGTTTATAGTTTTTAAGTTAAAGTTTAAGTTTAAGTTACAAAGGCCTCATGTGTTTAAACAGCTTAGAGGAAAATTCTTATGTTTTATTTGTTGATTTTAGTTTTGTTTTGCACTTCTGAGCCATTTACTTTATTTCTTACATACATTGCCTTCGAATGGGGGATGTAAGGATTGTATTGAAGTATGATACATGAAAACACTCAAAAGAGTGCCAGCACATAACAAAGATACGTGTACAAAGATATTCTCTGGCAGTGAAATTTGAGCCTCACTTAATTTAACTGATATAGTCTGATTGTGGTGTCAAATATTTACATTTTGAAAAACACCATGGACCAAACACATGCATCAACTTTCAGTTAATAGGCCTATGACAGCTCTCTCTCAGAGAGTATTAGCATTAATAATTTAGTAATTACAGCTTTATTAATGTTTATAAAATATGTAAATGGTTTTATGTGCACCTTTTACACAAAGGAAAACATTTAAACAAATATTTGTAAGCTATTTAGAAATGTATAGCTATTTATAGATACTTTTGCTTTAGGAAAAAATATAGGAAACAAAATTTTGCCCATATTATGAGCAAAACCAATATTATTTATAAAAGAGTGGAACTCACCTAAACCTTTCACAAACTTCATAAGGCACATAATATAGTCAGTTGCTGCGTTGGCAAACACCTGAATGTTGTCTGTGTTGATGAAGGCTTCAAAGACATCAAACACAGGTGCCTGTGACTTCCCTGCATTTATAAAAAAAATACACCAAATGCAATAATCAAAGCCATTTTTTTTCAAAATATACTATTAAATTTACTTTTACTTTTACTACTTTTTATAGAATTAAAAAAATGAAGACCAGAAATTGAATGATTTTGTAATGTTTCATTATGTAATATTATGCTCGCACATAATAAATTATGCAGATATCAACACCGCCATACAACAAAAATATATCAGCATAAATAATTAAGAAGAGATAAGAGGAGCCTGCTAACTGATTCATTGGGCATT
The DNA here is from genome assembly GCA_036877545.1 of Yasuhikotakia modesta. Lineage (NCBI taxonomy): Eukaryota > Metazoa > Chordata > Actinopteri > Cypriniformes > Botiidae > Yasuhikotakia > Yasuhikotakia modesta. The sequence goes on along the minus strand of JBAJNP010006729.1, from coordinate 4,360 downwards.
ACTAGTGTTTTTAACAATGGTAACAATCTAGAGCTGTTCAGGCCTATTGTAGGCAAAGTTTAAGGTTGAAATAATCTATTAGAAGTATGATGTCTGTATGTTGTATGTTGCCCTATTTGCAGGGGTTTAGTGCAGGGGTTTAGTGAACACAGACCCAAAGAATATTCTCCTATTAGGTAATCCTTCATGCTCGTTTTGTTTCCATGCACAGTTCTAAGAGCGCTGAACAGTGGCCTCCAGCCAGACTGGATCTGAGCTGAACACATCTCTACCAGCTCTCCAATAGAGGTGATCACCTGCATGTCATGACAGACACGAGACACTGCAGTTTACTGATTTTACATTTCCCATGACAAAAAGTCAAACACCATCCTTACAGCACAAACCCCATCAGTCTGGACCATGTCTACAGTATAAAAGACCTCGTCATTTATTGTTGTACTTTTGTTGTAGTCTTAAGCTCACTTAAACTCACTCATTTTACATTTACAGTTTCATGCAGCAAATACTAAATGCAGTCTGCAGTTTAATCCAAAGCAACTTACAGGTAACTTTTATGTGAACTATTCCTTTAACATTTGTTTTAGCTAGGTGATATGATATTACTTGAGAGAATGGCAGACCTGATCTTGAACATCCTCATCACAGAGCTCCAGCTGCATGATGTGCTCAAAGGGTCTGAAAAGGGCTTCATTGAAGTGAAAGTGTGGTAGCTCCACCCAGCTGCTTAAAACCTCCATCAGAACATCATGAATAAAGGACACAGCCTTCTGAGAAACGTGACGGTCTTTGTGACAGGCCGCCTGTGGAGAGCAAATCATAAAACAGAGAAATATTTGTAGTCCCAATGTGCTTTGTTTTAAATGGTGAAATTCCTGCATTTGCAGCTCCTGACAACTTCCTGTTGTAGAATTGCAAGGACTACCTTTGAGGCTGTGACATAGTCAGTTTTCTTAGGAATATTTTTTTTTGCTCTCCCTAGATGTGGTAGACTAAAAGAATTGGAGACCTGTCCAGGGTTTGTGCTAAGAAACATGTTTGCATTTCCAGTGTAGCAGGTCACTTTTCTAAGGCATTAAATAATAGAAATATGACAGACTTTCTGTGTTCTGATTTATAGAATATAAAAAGAACAGTTACTTCTGAGTGAACTAGTTGGATAATGGCCAAACAAATAACCTTGTCCTTTTTAACAATATATAATCCATATGTCTGGTAAGCACATAATAGTCATAACAAAGTTGTTTTTTACACCTCCACGAGGTGGGGTGCAACAACACTCCATGCTCTCATCATATGCAGTAGTGGTCTGCTCTTGTTCTTCACAATCCACAGCATGGCCTCCCCCAGCCGGAAAAGATGAAGGCCACTGTGCTTGTTCTGGGTAGACTTAGCCTCCCCTGTAATAAAAACCTGATGAGATAAAGAAAACTACGAAAATCTACCCTAAAAATAACCTTAACCATGTCTTATGAATGTCACTTGTTGTTCTTGCCAATTTATGTATTGGCAACATACAAAGTTTTATATAAAATGTAAAATGGATTCAATTACAACAATAGTGATATGAAGTGTGTTACAAACACCATACACAAATGCTTATTCTACACTTTTGCCAAGCACCGCAAACAAATAATTTGAAATCACAGGCTGTAGAACTACAAGATGGCAGCGCCCTTGCTACAAAAGCTATAACAAAACATAATTTTGCATTGTAATCTTTTAAATGGTCACATTTATTGAGTATGTTAAGTAATTTCTTATTGGAGTGGGACTCCATTCACTAGATGTGTAATGCAAACTCAACTAAGTGCTAATTTGTACAAGGTTAGATCCCAGACATAGAAAATGCCAAAATCACCATTCTCCAAGTTAATCAAAGATATAAAAAATTTCTTACCAAAAAACATTTTAGTTTCTAGTTTGAACTAAAAACTAACTAAAGTTCAATTTGTACCAGTTTGTGAAAATTTTTTGTTGTTACCTGGCATGGCTAAGGAATAGTCTCCAGTTTCTGTGACTGAATCAAACAGTTGAGACTGTGAAGCTTTTCTGAGCTGATGCAGGAAGCCCACCAGCCCCACCAGGTTGAGTTTACCCATTGCATCCTCAAACAGCCTGCAGGATGCACAAAAGAACTCCACAATTAAATATGTAGCCTTAAAAGATGCATGACCATAATAAAGAAGCAGTAAAGTTGCTTATAACAATGTGCATAATGTAACACAACACTGACTTAACTTGAAAAACAGTAATAAGCAGTGAGGTGTGAAAGACTGTGCTATATTACGAATAAGTCACGACTAAAAGGGCCATTGCTGTCCAATGATTAAAGGACATGTTAAGGCAGAACGCAAAGCAGGATCACCTTTCAGCCATAAAAATAACAGCCATAAAAAATACATGAATTAAACTTTTTATGAAGTAAAATCACTAAATTCATCCTTCCGCTAAAAAAAAAATACACTGTCATTTTTGTCAACACAATTTGATAATCCTCACACAAATTTGCTTTTTTTAAACATGAACAATTATGAAGTATTATGTTGCTAAAGTGCTGCACCTGGGCTACATACATGAACTGAGATGTTCCCTTTCAGGAACTCAAGCTGCAATGAAACGCTATGGAAACGAGATGCCCACTTCACCAGACTAAAGGCTCCCCAGCCTCCTGTGTGAAATTAAGCTAAGATTAAGCTAAGCACAGCTAAGACATGTGGACAGAAGAGGCCAGGAGTGGCTCTGACATCAAGGCCACAGTGCCTCACATAAGTCAGAGGGGTGGACCATCCCGCAGCATTGCAGATGTCCTGAATTGGGACACCTGCATAGAAGGCCATAGAGGCCACCATACCTCCAGTGGAGTGAGCCTTGGTGCCCTTAGGAGGGGGAATACTCATAGGTGATGAAAATAGCATTGAGCTGGTCAGACCTTCTCCACAGGGCAGCTCTGTGAACATATGCATCACAAAGCACTGGAGACACACAGTTAAACTTCTGCTAGTCATTTTTCTGGAAGGGAGGAGGACAATAGACCTGCAGTATGACTGGCTGTAGAGGGGACCTTAGAGGCATAACCTGGTCTGAGGTACAGAAAGTTTTTGGCCAAAGTGGGCGCAAAGTCTAAACAGAAGGGGCCACAGAAAGCACTTGGAGGTCACCCCATCACCCAGAAAGGTGATGGCCAATAAGAAGGCCGACAGAAGATAATTTGAGATTTCCCCAATAGGTTTAAAAGGTGTCGCACAAAGGGCCTCTAGTACCACAGCCAGCACCATGGTGGGGGAAATCAATGACCTATAATCCCTGCCGGACCCAAGACTCGCACACATGACCTTCAGGTTACAAGTCCGACTCTCTGACCATTAGGCCATGACTGACCCACAAAGGTGTAGTTATACAGTACAGGCCAAAAGTTTGGACACACTCTCTCATTCAATTAGTTTTCTTTATTTTCATGACCATTTACATTGGAGATTCTGACTGAAGGCATTAAAACTTTATTGAACACATGTGGAATTACGTACTTTGTTAGTTTTATATTTTAGATTCCTTGAAAGTAGCTAGAAAGTAGCCACCCTTTGCTTTTTGGATATTGCTGTGTTCTCTCAATGAGCTTAATGAGGAAGTTTTTGCTTGTCAGGGTTACTTAGTGGAATTTTTTTCCTTATTTATTGGGTTGGGACCATCAGTTGTGTTGTAGAGAAGTCAAGTTGATACACAACCAACAGCCCTATTAGACAACTATTAGAATTGATATTATGGCAAGAACAAATCAGCTAAGCAAAGAGAAACGAGTGGCCATCATTACTTTAAGAAATGAAGGTCAGTCAGTTCGGAAAATTGCAAATTCTTTGAATGTGTCCCCAAGTGGAGTCGCAAAGACCATCAGGCGCTACAATGAAACTGGCTCACATGAGGACTGACCCAGGAAAGGAAGACCTAGAGTCACCTCTGCTGCTGCTGATAAGTTCATCCGAGTCACCAGCCTCAGAAATCGTAAATTAACAGCATCTCAGATTAGACACCAGATAAATGCCACACAGAGCTCTGACAGCAAACATCTCTACAACAACTGTTAAGAGGAGGCTGTGAAGTGCAGGTCTTCATGGACAAATAGCTGCTAGGAAACCACTGCTAAGGAGAGGAAACAAGCAGAAGAGATTTGGTTGGGCCAAAGAACACAAAGAATGGACATTTGACCAGTGGAAATCTGTGCTTTGGTCTGATGAGTCAAAATTTGAAATCTTTGGTTCCAACCGCCGTGTCTTTGTGCGACGCAGAAAAGGTGAATGGATGGATTCTACGTGCCTGGTTCCCACTGTGAAGCATGGACAAGGAGGTGTGATGGTGTGGGGGT